>RCIC01000009.1:1192500-1462500 GCA_018883505.1 Ceratosolen fusciceps
GTATGACTTTTTCCGTCCCCTGTGTTACCGAATATCGATACAACTTTCACCTTTAGGTCTTTCTTTGTACAGCCCAGTTTCTGAATGAATTGGTCTGCGCTGAACACCTGAACCATAAGTCAATTATCCATTAATTACTTCAAAAGCTTAAATTCTGACGGTATATTATCGAAAAAAAAAAAAAAAAAAAAAAAAAAAAATCATTTTTACAATTTTGTAGATATCTCAAGCTGGAACTTGTAATTCACGGTATAAAAATATACGTAAATATTTAACGAGTTGAAGCTTTTTTATAATTATAAGGTTTTACATATAATTTCTGGGCATCCTCACCTTTAGATATTCATTACTGTCAATCAACAAAAAGCTTTTACATGCATTGTGTATTTTTGTACGCTTTGTACTTGAATCATCCCCGTGGAACGATATATTGCTTTGAAGTGGTGAGTTGTTAAGAGATCCATTAACATCACGATTACAAAAAGATAAACTGTCCAGACTTTCCATAATTGCTGGACTCAGTGTGTCAGTTTTGTGGTTTTTCAATATGCAGTGATTACCGGTATGTTGATCAAAAGTACTCATTGTGGCTTTTATAGAAATCAATCAATATCTGTAACAGGTTGGAAAAATTAATCTCATGATTATAAATGTTATGCTACGTACATTACATAATATCTTATTGTAGAAGCCGCTTATAGTATGAAATTTTTTAATTAGACATGTTTTCATTTATTAAAAAATTAAATCAGCTGACCTAAGTTGCACTAGTCGCATTAAAATAATATATGCTTGTATGCAGGTTCCAGACTAAAGCTATCTTACCAAATCCCTCAACTTGCTGCATCAGCTGCATCAAGACTTAAAAATTATCTGTTGTAAAAATATAAACATAAAATTTGTATGAACTTTCTAGAACTCTGTAAAGTTATAGTAAAAACTAAAAATTACATATTTGTGTTATCTTTTGTAACACAATATGTGATGATAACTTTTAAAATCGCTCGCATACACGTTTATTTTCAATATTATTGCTCAAATAACGACTTATTTTTATTCAATTGTTATTAAAAGAAAGTATTGTTTAAAAACCTGTTTAAGATGATTGTTATTATTAATTTGTAACGTAATATAAATATTTAAAATTAAATATATTTATGGTTTTATGTGTACAGTATACTTTGTACTCAAGCTTTTATAATTGCTAACGAAAATTCAGCTTGAATGAAAAGTAAGGTAAAAAGTATCTAGAAATGCATTAGTAAAATTAATATCAGCATTAGCTAAAAATAATGAACTTGTAACCAATAGATTCTCAAAAATATATTGATAGCATTGGGTCACAAAATATGGATCACATTAGCTAAACAAATATATGTTTTAAAAAGTGCATTGAACTCATTCGATTTTTTTATATTTTGTGCAATGACATTACTTATAATGATAAAAGTCTTATCTAACCACTTTTTTTTCTAGATTAAGCCATCGTGGATTTTAAAATGTTAACAATTAGAAAATCCAATGAATAGTTATGGAGCTGGGGTTATTTATTATAATAATAATCACTGAATTAATAAAATAAAAATAACTGATACAGTTAGCTCTTTGTGTTTAGCAGTATGGAAATTGTGATTATTTATGATTAAAACTTTTAAGATAAAATTCAGGGACTAATAAAACAGTATGATTATTATACCAAAGTACGAGGAAATAATGAGGAAAGGAATAAAAAATTGAGGGAGTCAAGGGCTGACGGAATGTTCAAGCTCGACTTGAAATCTCAGAGCCCTTAGAAGTTGATGTGAAAGTTACGCGGGCAAAAAGAGCAAAGACCTTGTCAAGGTTAAAGCGAAGGTTGGCGGTTGAGGGAGGATTGAAGTCGAGGTCTCCTGGCGAACAACTTACCGGAAAAATCACTGGGAATTTAGGGCTAGCAACTCGAGCCCGGGGTCGAACACAAAGACTCTTGACGGCCTCCGTTGTTTTTCGTGGCCAGAAGGAAGCCGAGGGGAGCCCGGAGGGACATCACGATCCCGACGGCCATAAACTGCGCAGCAGGGAAAGTGTGACGCGCGATAGACTCTCCAGAACCGCGCTGTGGACTCCACGAGACGATGGCCCGGGACGTCGAGCCTGGGAAGCGGAGCCGCGCTGCGTCGCCATCGAGGCTCCCCCTAGATTGCCCCTACCTACCCGTCGCTTCCTCCTGTTTTATCTACCGCACGAGCGACGGAGCTTCTCCTTGACAGCAGCGACTCTCCAGCTTGCACTGCTTCTGCTGCAGAACTTTACAACCGGAACTAAAACTGCACTAAAGACGAGTGCCCGACTTTCGTTAATCTTCGCCTTGATAAATCACCAGGTGCCGACATTCCTACGCCCTCGTCCTCGTCCTCGCCCTCGCCCTCGCCCTCGCCCTTGTACACGCCCACGTCTTCCGGGGACCGCTCGTACGGATCTACTGATAAATCCTCTCGACTGCTCCTCGGCTTCTACCGAGTCTCCTTCCCGATCAAAGCTTCTCTGCGGTGGTGGCGACGGCGACGGCGACGGCGACGGCGGCCCTGGCGGGGAGGGGGGTTCCCACCCATCCATCCTTCGACTTTTCTTTTATTCAGTACTCTTAATTTACCTTTACTAATTTACGTTTAAATTACCAAATCGTGCTTCCCGCGTACCCGCCCACATCTAACTCCCATTCTTTCACGAAATACTAAATTATAAATAAAAAAATAACTAACGTCGTACAAAAAACGCTTTTGTTGTTATTATTATTTACGTAAGGAAAGCAAGGGGGGAAAAAATAAATAAAATTACCGTTGTATCGATGTGCATAAACAAACGCGCACTATCTCTAGCACTCGGGCTTTCTTCTTAATTATATAACAATGAATAAATAAATTTGCTTTAATGCTGCGAATAAAAAGTTGATTATAAGTTGAGTCTTGTCTATTAGTGATCAATCTGAAAACCTTGAACTCCTTTCATGTCTTTCTACTTGTTTTTCCTTCATTGCGACTTTTTGCCATCAAAATAAATCTACTTACCTTCGTCTTACGTATTTTTCCTACGTCTTATTCCTTCGTCGCTTACCTTTGTCGCGGAAATATATATATATACATTAATAAATATCGATTTATCAATGCATGACAACCATCGGAGATGAAGATTTTTATTATAAGATGAGAAATGCCGCTTATTTTTATTTTCCCGAAAATCATTGGGTCTACCAATGTTTTCCTACCTACTCTGGAATTTCAGATAAGGCAAAGGATTTATGCTACAAGTATTACAAGCAGAAAAGATGCATTGAAACGATCTATAACGATATAAAGATAGGACATGAATTAATGAGAGAGAAACGAAGAATTTACTCGCGTAAAATTAACATTTAATTTACGATTGTAATGTAAATACGTGTTTCAAGGAATCGGAACTAATGGGATGTAAATTACATAAAATTCATGGCATTGCGTAGGAGCATGATGACAATAATGACAATAATCCAAAGTCACAAGAAAGCGAGTATCATCGGTAAGGCAGTAAGAAGATTCTTGTAATAGAGCGAGAGAGAGAGAGAGAGAGAGAGAGAGAGAGAGAGAGAGAGAGATGACAAACAAAGTAAAGGAATGTCGAGAAAAGCCGTGAAAATTGTTTGAATAGCGCGATTATATAATTATTATCGGCTGTCAACGATCCGCTACAAATGATTATTCGAGCACATAATAAAAATGACGTATACGGGAGTTCGTTAAAGTAGAGCAGATAGGATTTTAGTCGAATTATAAGAGAATGTCCTTGATATAGTTTTGCCTTTGACGTAGAAATAAAAAAACGAAGGAGCGATTCGCATGGATGATCAGATGATCGGATGATCGGATGATCGGATGATCGGAGAAGTCGTAAAGACGGTGTAATTAGCTAATTTAACGAGTAGTTGTAACGGAAGAGCGGCAACGGTTCGACGGGGGCTCTGGAATATTTAAATTTGGCGGTACTCCCGGGAATATCGAACGCGGCGACGGTTTCGAGCCCCGTCTCGATGCTCGCCAAGGAGCTTCGATATACTCGAGATGCACGTGCATGCAGTTCTGCAGCCAGGGCTGCCTAGGTGGGAGGAAACCTCGTGACGTCTTATTCTGGAACGCGGCCTGACGTCAGAGCATGGCGTCGTGATCAGCTGGCTGTTGTGTAGAGTGGGTTCTCGAGTCTTGAGATGTTCGCCTTTGCGAAATCACCCGAGCCCGACACCTCTTGCCTCTCCGAGCACGTAAGTACACTCGAGTGCGCGATACCATACCGCGAAAGACATATTCCCCAAGCCGTTTCCCACGACCGCGAGGACGTCCTCCACGTTCATTGGAAGCTGTCACGCTGCTCTGGCGCGGATCAGAACCTAGAACTAACGCTCGCGCTGCCCGCGGGCTTCCCGTCCGGATCGGGGGAGACTTAGGGCCAACGGACTCCCCGTGCACCTCGCCCGTTAATTACCGAACTCGGTTCACCCTGGCTAACGAGAGCGCGGCCCTCGAGATCTGCCTCGGGACAAGGAGGTAGAAGAAGAAAACGAAGAAGAAAACGAAGAAGAAGAAGATGAAGATGATGATGAAGAAGTGCTGCGCGACGAAGCTCGTCCTGGCGTGATTCGACGCTTTTCCTTAACGTAGCGTGCGCGTTTATTTACTCGCCACCTCTCACCCCCTGACCTCTTCACGGCCTTTTATGTAACGTCCTACTAAACCAGCTCCGGAGGACGGGGGCATAGCAGACGACAGGAGCGAGTGTAGTCCTAGTCCTCGCGGTCCGAGTTCCTGGCCACGTGTACCCGTCCCCCCGTTCCAGTGTGCAGTGTTTACCATCGGGACTTCGGCCGCCGCCGTCCGTCCGCGCCCCCCTCGCCGTCCCTCCGTCCCTCCCTCCGCCCCCGGCTTCGAGTTTTCCTGGGGGGGCCAGTCGCCTCGCTTCCCGCACGCTCCTTTCCCGAAGCCTTTTTAAAAAGGAAGCATTCGGTATGGTGGCGCGTAAGTTAGTCGCGAAGGGCGGTGAAGGGCGGAAGGGAGAAAGGATGGAGCGAGGGAGCGTGTCGCTAATAAGGACGAGAGGGAACTCGGCTGGAGCTCCAAAGCGGACAAGGCGGACAAAGCGCTTTTGAGGTTAAGTCGAGAGATAAGTCGCGGCTCGAAAATACCGTGGCATTAGGTTTTATTAGGTGGTTAGGTAACGAGTCGACGGAAGGAAGGAAGGAAGATACGGGGCCATAGAGTATTATTATTAGACATATTATTATTATTGTTGTTGTTGTTGTTGTTATTATTATTATATCTTATTATTATTATTCTCGTTGTTGTTGTCGTTGTTATTATTATTATTATTATTATTATTATAATCGAGAGATCGGGCGCGTTGGAGGATCCTCTGCTGTCGAGAGGATATTACGGGCTTCTTCGGGTGGTCGATGTGATCCGAGGAGAGGAGCCCCCAGCGAATTCCTTAGCGAACGCATCTTATCGTATAGGCGACGCCATTTTGTTGGTTCTGGTGCAGGGAAGGGGACTAATAAACAAGTGGACATCTGTCGAAATAGCGCACGGGCATGCGCCAGCCACCGCGACGTAATAAAAACAATGCATTTCATTGGTAGTATGGTTGCGCTGGTGCTCGTAGTCGTAGTCGTAGTCGTAGTCGTAGTCGTAGTCGTAGTCGTAGTCGTAGCCGTAGTCGTCGAGTGCGCTACTGGGCATCGGCTATTTATTTACGTCTCGCCGATGGCCGTTACGTTGCATTACTCTGCTGTAGAGGCCGTACGAATGTTCCGTCGTCAGCTTTTCCGCCTCGGCATATAAGACCAGCAGCAGAATAAATAACGGTGGCGGGGAGGAGCAGGAAGAAGCTCCTCGATGCGACGGCTTCTCCTTTTCCTTCCTTCCTTCCTTCCTTCCTTCCCTCCCTCTCTCTCTCCCTCTCTCTCTCTCTCTCTCTCTCTCTCTCTCTCTCTTTCTATCTCACACACACACACACTGCCGGGGGATGCTCTCTCGCACCGGATCTTCGATTTTAATTAGTTCATTCGATTTCAGTGACACGTTTTCCGTTATTTAGCCGAGCTAACTCTCTGCCAGACAATCCAGAGACAAACAAACGTGACATTATTGTCGTAAGCCAGGCACGCTACCGTCTCGTATAATTCATTCATTATCGTTTCCTTGCCTCTACCTGCCCGCCAGCTCGGCTCTCTGCCCCAGCGCTTAAAATACCGTAAAACGCGCCTCGGCAATTACATTGAGATTTTTTTAAAAAATTAGTTAGTAAAAATGGCCGTCTCGTTTTAAACAGGTCGGGCTCGCATTCGAAAAATAATCGTTCTCTAAGCAACCCTGTGCCGCCCATCCATTCTATCGCTTCCTTAGCGCAATTATCGCGCTCGCCAATTAAAGTGCGTTTATTTCTTCGCTTTAACGCTGAGCGTGAAAATTAGACATTTTTAAGCACGAGTAAATAATGCTCTTCGAAGCAGTTTCATAATTAAGCTCGTTAATTTACTTATCCAAAATTTATTACGAACTTTTGACAATTACGTTTCCATCTCATTGTTCTTGGCTTTGACATTATTTCTTAATAGGGCGGCCATCGCTTGCACTCCATCCAATGTATCCAATGTATCCAATGTATCCCTACGACCGACCAAAGTATACAACGTGCGCGAAACTTTCGAAAGTCCGAGCGAGCTTACCGTTAATTTGAAATCGTGTAGCCACGACTACGTACATCATCTTTAAAAGCTGTATAAGAGTTTCTATACGCTCAAGCAGCGTTGCGTAATAATACATTTTAACGAATTTAAATGTTATTATGCCTTTTCTTTCTCAAAGTTTACGCATCGATCTTACAAAAGCGCGCGCGCGCGTCAGTATGTACATACGTATGTAAATATATATATATATATATATATACCCTTTTTAAATACAAATTTATTTGCAAATATTTGCACGAGGACCGTTTGAATACGTTCTGCCGTTTCACGTTACTTGTAACCAACCAATAATAACCAATGTTATTATTAATAAGAACAGTAAAGACGAATTAGAAAAATAAATTCAACAAAAGCACGTCTATGCAAATGCAAAAATGCAAATAAATTAAAAAAAATAAGTAACAACTCACCAAAGTAGAGTTGTCACTCGCGTTTCTGCTCTACAGTATTACTTAACAATATTAGCCATTTTTTTTTCATACGCGACGCCGTACTGATTGAAATAAAAATACATCGGACTCTTATTATAATTATTAATAAATGCAATTTTCCAAACGGTTCTTCTAAAAATCCACGTGTTTATAAATATATTTTTATAATAACTTTTCTATTTAAAAAAGGAAAAGTTAGGTAGAATAGTGTTGAGTATTGTGGAACCGATGCCCAGCGCAAATAGTTAAGCTTAACGAATCATATTTTATTTCTTTTATGAAAAAAAAAAAAAAAAAAAAAAATTATAAATTATAAATAATAATAATAATAATAATAATAATAATGAGTAATCGAGATGTGGTTGTTGGTGCAGCTCGACGTTAGGAAGGTATCGATAAATAAATTGGATCAAAAATTGCATCATTGTAAATGTGAGAAATTAATCAAGAATAGACGTCGCGCCAATGCCCATTGTCCTACCGAATGTCGACCTCAATTATTTTATATAATACGAGCGCGGGAAAGGAAAGAAGGTTATGTTGGGGGGGTTTTAAAAATTTTCGACACCAGGGGCCATTTTTTATCGAATTCCGCTCCCGTGACACATGAAAATGGCAATGTTTTCCTTCGCTAATACATCTAACGTAAACAACAACAACAACAACAACAACAAACAACAGCAGCAGCAGCTACAGTTTACTTTTCCCCTTACGGAAGCCGCTCTCCTTATCAGCATTTTCATATTCCAAGATAATAAAGCCAGTCGGTGTCATGCGTCCCTATCCTATCGTTGCTATCATTGTAGTCTCATCTTTTCTTCCTTCTCGTTTGCACATTATGAAACCTGGTACTAGAATTGATGGGGGGTCGTCGGGGGCGGGTGCGAGCGGTGTCATCCGCACGCCCGTGCGGAGCAGCTATAAAGCGAATGGCGATGATGAGTCGTCGAGAGCGGGAAGGGCAAAAGCGAAATTATAGATTATGGTAACCCCACGAGTAATAGTAAACAAGTCATACTCTGCGTTAAAAACAAAAACTAAAGCAAAACAAAAGACAAAGAAATTCAACCAATGTATTTATAATCAGTAATTATAAAGCGCTCGATTGACATTTTCTTCGTTGACGCAATACCGAACGAGTCGAAACTTGTTCACGGAACTTAACTAGCTTTTAGCTTAGGTAACGTATTTCGACCCGATGCTTCGAAAAGACTCGCAAATACTCTTCCTATATCGCAATAAAATAATAAAAATTCGTCAAATTAAATAAACGAAGGTAGGATTAAACGTGTCGAATCAACGTAACGTCTTTCTTCTCTGGTCAGCCCTCAGTCCCTTCGTTTTATCCCTGCGATGTACAAGATAATGCTCAAGCTGCGTTTAGTCGAGTATCCCCAAGACAATCCGTAAGACAACACTGCTATTAATGTTAAGTACTCTAAAGAGCAACGTTTATCTATCTTATTGGGGACGCAGCCTTAGGAATGCCGTCGCTGTGGCATTACGTATGTTGCCAGGGAAACGCGTTACCTGGCAACAGCATCTCGATGTACTTTGCACGTTAAGACCGATACCGATAGCAACAACGATTACGAAAAAAAGGAGGGTCGCGACAACGAGACACGGGACGAGCTTCGTTGTCCGAGAGACGAAGGAATAAAACGCACAATAATGAAATTGACGACTCGTAGCTCTTGCTGATCGAGCGACAACGTCATTCTCTCATTCTTCCGTCTCGATGTCGTTTATCGAGCATTCGTTTATTTTATGAAAAAAAAAAAAAAAAAAAAAAAAAAAAAAAAAAAATCCACCACCGCCGCTACCACCGCCGCCACCACCGCTACCACCGCTACCGCCGCTACCACCGCCACGACCGCTAACACTGTATGTACACGTGAGTTATGCTGGGCTTGTCGCTTACAGTTCTTGGATTCATGTCCGTCCACACAATATTGAAGAAAGTTTTACGAGGTCGGGAAAATTTTAACGCAGGAATGTGCTACCAATTCTATCCTTCGGCCAAGTGCTCTTGCGGTGACAATATTTTACAACTTTAATTCATGCATTACGTTCGTCGTTTAAAACAAATTTTCGGCACAACAACAGTTTTTTCGTCCCCTTCTCTTTCATTTTTCGTTTTTAATTATTATACATCTTTCATCAAGCATTGTATTTATGTGCCAAATATCATTTCACCTTACAATTATTCTTATCATGCAAATATACGCAAAAATACAAGCATGCGAAGTATACTTGCATGTTTATGTCATGTATACATCGCTATCTTAAGGTAGCCTTGAAACATTGTCGAAGTGAAAGAATCATCCTACATGTGAAAAGAGTTGAACAATTGGTGAAAAAAAAGCAAATAATAAATAAATAAATATATAAATAAATAAATAAATAAAAGAGGAAGAAAAAACACTGAAATCACGTGTTCTGGTAGTTTAAAACAGACGTTCGATTTCATTGATGAAATAAAAATTTATAGTCAACGACGTCATAGCGTGTATTTTTTCTAAATTATAATCGGGATTATCGGATCTTCTGAGTTTTCAATTGCATCCTTACGTTCATATATATATATATATATATATATGTATATCAGGACGGCTTCCGGCCATTAATAATCAATATTATCATTCGCAAAACAAATAAATTGAATCTACGTGGCTGTACAAGGATATTGATGTATATGCGCTTTACATAAGATTTTCAGTGTAATTGAATTTGCAAAACTGCTCGAGCGTTAAAGTAGTTTTATAATCATTAGACACGTGTTAATGTAGTTGGGTACGCTCACAAGTCGGAGACAGGCACACTTATTCTGTTAGAATGATTACGGATAAAATGGTTTTGTTTGATTAAGCAATAAGTAAATAATGATATAATAGGGTACGTAGGCAGGATCAGTCGGAATCGATAAAGTTATAAGAATAAATGAGAAGATACAAGAGCCCTTTTCGTTCGTATTAAGCGATGAAAACGTCGGCAGCGTTCTTCCTTCACTTTTCCGGCGTTAAAAACACGCCGAGCGCGACTCGAGTTATTTTCGGAAAGGGATCACCGCGAGTTCCTTCCTTTTTAATTTCACGATAGTCTCAAAGATAGGGAACGTTGGAATTAGACTCTCGGGTGGATTCGTACTGGCGAGGGGGGGGGGAAATAAATAAATAAATACAAAAAAAAAACGTGCACGCGCACTCGTGTGAGTCCGTGTGAATAGCTGCGGTGGTGGTGAGGCGGGGCGGGGCGGGGCGGGGGAGACGAGACGGGCCGGGCGCGCGAGCGTTTGCCTCCATACCAAGTGCACCCATTCTTTTCTCGTGATCTTTAATTCCACACCTCAGAATTTTTCTGTTTTTACACGCATGCACCAAGACTATAATTACGCTTTCGTTGTAACCTGAAAAAACTTATCGACTCCGCACCGAGCTCTACGATTTTATTAAATTTATTCGAATAACCCCAATAACTAAATTATACTACTACATTATAATGCTAAACCTTTACAAAACGTTTAAATAAATATAAAGATTTCAGCATTATAATGAGAAAGTAAAGCGCGCAAAGGCTTGGTTGGCGTTTATATAAAAGATACTAAAAGAAATAAAACGTTATGCGAAAGTCTTGTATATGTACGTGGGGGGGGGGGGTTAGACGTCACGAGGGAGGAGTATATTATGGCAGAATAGAAGTGTGAATTGTTATCGCTCTTATAATTACTGATTAATGCTCGAGCGCCGATGACAGTTTTACAGGATAGAGGGAGTGCTTAAGAGCGACAATTTATTTAAAACTTGTAAATAAGCCAACGCTTTAGCTGAAACGAGCGCTAATCATTGTTAACAAAAAAAGAAATGAAAAGAAGAAAAAAAGAGAAAGGGATGAATCTGGAGGAATAAAGTGTTTTGGGGGTTTGTTCCAGTGACTGGAGGACCGGTAGCGGCTACGCAGATAACATGGCACCCGATAGGCCGGACGCATCAGAAGTGGAAGCCGGGGCTCCGCTGGTGAGGCACGTCTTCGGCTTCTGTGAGGCTTACAGCATAACACAAGCGGGGAACACGGGCGATCATCCGGAGCATTATGTCGAGGAAACCAGTCTCACCCCCGATGAAGTCGTGATCGAGGAGGAGGAGGTGGAAGAGGAGGGCGAAGAGGTGGAGGTTATTGGGGTTCCGAGGATGGTCAAGCCCGAAAACTGCATAGACAAGAGCAACAGTCACTCAGACGATGATCTCACCAGCTTAAGTTGGCTTCATCAACAGAATCTTCTCAAGGGTCTCGAGATCACCGCTCATCCCGTCAAGGCCATCAAGGACGAGAATGTGCTGAATAATAATTTCGTATGCGAGGACAGTCTTGACGTTTCCGAAAACACGAATTCGGTCTCGAGTCTCGACGACAGCTACTCCACCGGTAATCCTCTCTCTCTCTCTCTCTCTCTCTCTCTCTCTCTCTCTCTCTCTCTCTCTCTCTACCTTTCCTTCGCTCCCTCCCCTCATCATAACCTATCCTCTAGCATACGATTCGACTTTTTATGGGCTTCATACCCTATAATTAGAGACTTCGTACTCTAGTGCGTATTAACAAGTATCGCTTGCTCTAATCTGTCGGAATTTTAATGATTATTGCAATAATCGCATATCATTATCTTCCAAAGAATAGAGATCTACTATTTTTCTTTTTCCTTTATAAAGTTAGTGCGCAACGGGAATACCGAATCGGAAAAATTAAAAATAAAACTTACTAGCCTTTAAATAATTACAGTACCAATCATTGCACTTGAACTAGAGGATCGCTCGTTTATTTGATAATTATTACAAGGATCGATCTACGTATAAATTTTGAAATCCAATGTATTCCTTAAAGCGCAGAATTTTAATAAATTATTGCACAAGATTTTCGAGAAGGGTTTAATCATTCAATTTTCTTTGGAACAGAAAGCAATGGAAAAAATAGCTTAACCTCAGCGCCAGGCTTTCACTATCATGATGTAACCAATGGTATATCTACATCCAAGAATACTCAATATAGTATCAAATTTCAAAACATAACAGCACAAAGTAATCAAATGAAATATAGCAACTACAATTATAACAACAACAACAACAACAACAACAACAACAACAACAACAACAACAACAACAACAATATTAGCAGCGGTAACATCAACAACGGCAACAACAGCGCCAATTTTAATCTACCAGTGCCGAATCGCAACAAGCATCCGACTCACATACCCTACGATCCATATCTGCACAAAAATAGTAAGCCCCCGTACTCTTTCTCTTGCTTGATATTTATGGCAATCGAGGATAGCCCGGTTAAAGCCTTACCGGTCAAGGAAGTGTACGCTTGGATACTGGAGCACTTTCCGTACTTTAGGAACGCGCCAACTGGATGGAAGAACTCCGTCAGGCACAACCTCAGTCTGAATAAATGCTTTCGCAAGGTGGAGAAATCTCCAGTGAGTTGTTCATTTATTATTTATGTTTTTTTTTTTTTTTTTTTTTTAATATATATATATATACATATATATATGTACATGTAGATACACACAGCACTTTTTAAGAAATTAATTTGTAGGAAACTTTAAAAACTAGCTTTGATATTTTTCTTCCGACTTAAATGAATAGTAGAGCCGAATACATTAATTTCATTTCTTTACTTCCTCCCGTTATTCAATTGCATGTCTTTGCCAAAGTATTTTATATTCAATTTAATATTCCTTAAAACTTGTAACAACAATCCATTTTGATATCATTGAATTGTAATAATGAATACAAGGTATTTGCAATGAGTAAGAGTTTATTGTTTTCATGGGAAGATTTGAAAATTTATCAAAGCTTACGAATTTTTAAATGAATAAAATTATAAATAGTACGTTTCAATATATTTCACACATTTACTTGAGTATGGCAACACCAATCATTGTTATTACTAGCCCAACTACTATTATTATTGTTATATTATGGCAGATTATATATATATATATATAGTAAATGTATTTTGAATTTTTATTAGGATTTTATAATATATTTGAAATTTAATTAAATAATTAAAGTTTTATATTCCGCTATGCATTCTCGTGATAAGTCGATACTTAAATTTAGTCACTTATGTTTCGTCTTAGATGCTTACGTGGCAACAATTGCATGAGTATTTAAAACGTCCAAAAACGGAATAGTTCAAATGAAATCGCTTTCAATGAATATATAGAATGAATATATAAATAGAGATAAATCATGTCCTCTTATATACATGGGTGTGTGTCTGCCTGCGTGTGTGTGCGTGTGTGTGCGCGCGTGTAGATATATATAAATTGTAACTTATGCAATAATGTCTACGTGAAAAAGAAGTTTATAAATCAAATGAATTTACTTGTGTATGATGTTGTTTTTAAAAGGCTGGCAAATTGCAGTTAATTACAGATTCGAATGAAATGAAATTCGTACGAAGGATGTACGGAGGAATACTTTGAGGTTATTTAAGATATTAGTAAAATATTTTATAACAATCAAGTCCATTTCAGTAATTTTAATCATCTCTATTTTAATACTGTAGGTTCGGTAGGTAAAAAGCTAGGAATGCGATATTTAATGTTGACAAATTAATGTCTACAACCCGAAATTCTACTACTACTATTATTATTATTATTATTGTTATTATTGTTATTATTATTTTTGTTGTTGTTGTTGTTGTTCTTATTGTTATTATTAATAATGAATAACTTTTCAGAATTTAGGTAAGGGATCGTTGTGGATGGTCGATGCCCAGTACCGGCCGAATTTAATTCAGGCCCTTTCACGCTCGCCCTTCCCGCCTCCTACGGCTACGCATATCTCCACGCCGGAGAAAATAGCTCGTAAGGTCGTGAGCAATCGACTTCCAGATCCGGTACTTTTCCCTTACCTGTCGAAAAGGCTGGCCTCGAGTAATATTGGTGAAAATTCAGAGGTCGAATTCGACAGCGACGTAGACGCGGCAGCAGTAGCCATGCTATCTTTTAAACATGGGCCCATTATTCTCAATCACAATAAAGGTAATTTCGAAACCGTGCACTGGACTGCGTACGATCAATATAACGTTTAAAATAATTAAAGAGTTAACGAAATATGGACAAATAATATGTCCATGAGATCCATAAGATGTTTTTTTTTAATTTAAAACCATATTATCATTTGGATTTTATTGACCCCATGGAATTATTTTAACTTTATATATTAAATGTTATTTATAAATAATTAGCTATATCATTTTTTTTAAATATATATATATATATGTATCAGAACGTAAAAAGAGTCAACAACAAAACGAGAAAATGATTCCAATTATCACAAGGAGTTCTACCGAAGATCATACTTATAGTTTGATTACGTCAGTACGTTTGGAAAGGTAATTTAAAATCATTTAAAAAGACTTATATATATATATATATAAATATATATCTTTTATCTCATTATTAATTTATAATAAACACATATTAAAATTAGCATATTTTTATATAACGGAATATTATTAATTATCTTATTTGATCAATACGAATTATAGCGAATGGAATAATTTCCTATGAATTACAATGAATCCTATATAAAATTTGCTCGTTATATAAAACTTGTATCGTTGCATACGTGAACGTGAATGTATTTCGATGTCAATATTGATTGAAATCAGTAAAGTTATTATAACTGGATATAGATTACAAAGCGGATTGAGCAATTTATTGAATAAGACATATTTTCTAATACTCGTTATCGATTACAAGGCGCACATGCTAAAATTTAACTTTATTTTCATAACAGTAGGCGATTCGCGAGCTGTGAGATTGCGATAGAAGACGTCGACGAGCAACGGAAAATAGCCGAAGGTGCAGATGCACTTTTGAATCTCGCTGGAGTGACAACAACGCAGATTTCAGATTCTCTCGTGCCGAAAGACGAATATATAGAAGAAGAAGAGGAGGAGGAGGAGGAGGAGGAGGAGGAGGAGGAGGAGGAAGAGGAGAAAAGTTTGTTTAATAACGGCAATAGCGTTCAGCCATATGCACCGGGTAGCAACACCTTGGAATTCAGATCTACGACGAAAAGACGCTCATCGACGTCATCTTCTGGAGGCGAACCAAAAAAACGACGCAAGCGCGCTTGGCGGGACGCATGGAATGAGAACGGAAGGTATCTGAAGCAAGTGCGAAGTTAATCTATCGACAAAAAAGCGTAAATCTAAATTTAGCTAGTGCTTAAAGCACCAAAGTCAAATTTTGTTGACCGAATGCACTGAAGGTATAGGTCAGTGACCCTCATAGGGAGATTCGGTAGAGAAGCAGATGGAGAATATCATTTTGTTATGAATTATTGAACTTAATCGTTAAACACGTGCTATTTTATTGCTAATTTAACGTAAAAAGGTACGAAATTTTCATTTTTAATCAGCAACATAGTACTTTAGGTATCGATCCAATTGTCCATTTAATATGTAAAAGATTCATAACAATTGGTTATCAAATTCAATCGTAATTATTGAATTTGACTATGAGCGATATTTATCAAATTTCTATAATACCTCAAATTTTAAATAATAGCTTATCTTATGAAATATCTTTAATATATATTTATTTTTCAGTCCCATTTTAGACATTTTAAACACAATCAATGCTTCTTTCTATTACTTTTTCGAAAATTATTTGTAACAAAATTATTATTAATTGTTTGAATCGGATGGAATTATCTATTTGTATAAGACTGCTGTGTATTTTTTTATACACATATGCAGAAGACATCTATATAGAGAATTCATCGCGTAAATTTCGTGGATTTTAATTAGTTATTATTTATGTACATAAAAGAAATAATGCCGGTTGTTGTTTTTTTTTTTTAAATGAATTTTCCAAACATATAAAACCTAGTATTGAACATATTAATATTAAAAAAACTTCTTTGTGTATAATGAATTAAAATTTTGAAATCGTGAGTAAGAATAACGGGTATTGATATAAAGTCAAAGTATTTCTGTGAAACTAACTATATTGTATAAAGAGTTTCGTGTACATATAAAAAATTATTAACTTCTTTGAGATTTAAATAATATAAAATGTTAAAATTTTCACAATTATTATTTAAACGGTTTAAAACTATATTGCCTTAGACTCAATATGAAAATATTGCTACATATTTTATGGACGTATGTAAATTGGTATGTGTATGTAGAATTTTGCTCAGGTTATCAAACTCTTGTAATGCCAAAATGAATTATATTGCAGTAAACGTAAAGCAATAATAGAGAAACAAACAGAGGTTGTATAGGAAACTATAAATCCTTATGCATAAATTTACATTTGTACATACAGGAAGTAAGTAGAGAAAAGTATATGTATACACGTATATCTATATTTAAAAAAAAGTTTGGATTAAGTAGTTATTGCAAACTTTCAATTTAAATAAAATAAATAAAAACAAAGCGAGGAGAGAGAGAGACATGAAGAATCGGCAGACTTTAAGCAAAGCATTGCAAGCAATCTAATATAAAATATTGATTCATATAGAGTTTAATTAAGAATAAGAGACTTTATTAGACTTTTTCATGTAGATATTGTATAGAAATAACAAACAAAAACTAATAATTATTCGTTAGAAAAATTTATAATATATTTTAAAAAAAAATATAAATATATATTTAATAAATATATATAAATATATATATATATATACATATATAAAGTTCATAACAAAAGTGTGTATACGTGCACTCATCCCCATATATTAAACGTATCAAAGAGTAAAAACGGATATGCTGAGCGTGTCTCATATGTAAATTTATTTATATTTAATTATATAAAATTTAGCAATTATTGCCGATTTTGATAATAAGAATAACAAAAATGGATTAAAAGTTGAATATAAGTAATAAAGATTAGATTATAATTCTTATTATTGTTTTCTGCTTATAAAAACGGATTAATCAATTACGTCGTATTTACGGATTCATTTTCTTATCCATTTTCTTTAAAAATTAATTTGACTATGCACTGTTCTTATTTAAATACAGTTACCAAAAATGAGGTATCCTCAGCATTATGTTGGATTTATACGAACGACAAATACTAAAGAGAAAATGAAAAAATGTATGTAAAATACGTAATATATTAAAGATGAAAGTCATGTCACTGTAGCTTTTACAAATATTTAAAACAAAAAAAAGGTAAATAAGAGTTTTCTCGACTTATTTTTTTTATTTTATTTTTTTTTTTTCTTAAATTATTTTTTAATAATGTGATGTACATAATAGGCGATTGCTAAAAGGGAAGATCGAGAAAACTTCTTCAATGATGAAAATTTCGAATCGAGTGTAAATTTCAATGTATAAGCTTTTTCGTTTTTAACATTATCAAAATGTCATTTCAATCATGTTATTCGTACATTCATGTATTTGTTGATGATATTTATCATACACGATCATTAGATTATCCAACTATTATTTTTAATGAAAGATTCACATTAAGCGAACCGAATCGCCAGGTTACATTTCAGTAAGAAACAAATTACGGCATTCTCTTAATGCCAATGAAATAACGAAGATTTACAATAACTAAATAATAGAATTTTTAAGATCAAATAATCATATAATTTTAACGTTGAACAAAATGTTAATTAAATCAATTTCACCTTTTTACTAATGTTTTTTAATACAATTGAACGGGAAATTAATTTTTTATTTCTTATGCAAGTATTTAAAATTAATTTTATTATTTTATTTTTTATTTTGTACACGATACAATCATAATTTAGAGAAATTCAAAATCATATACGAACTACTTTAAATCGTTTTTAATTAAAAATATTCTTTGTTGTCGCTAAACTCAATCACAGTATTGAAAATATACAGTCGAAGTTGTATATGCAATTGAAAATATATAAATTTATAAAAAATGAAACTATTAAATTATTATTTTTGAGAAAAACTTAATTATTAATTACTTTCGTTGCCTTCTAAAATACACAATGAAAAATCAAAAATCAAAAAGTTAAAACAAAACATTTTAAAGGAATTAATTTTGTAAAAGTATTTTTTACAGTGTTAAATCAACTTCTAAAATATATAGCATTTCAATGTTATATGTACATTGAATATTAATTATTACTTATTTTGTAGTTTAATACAGATGACAATAGATAAATAATCATCATGCACTATCATATAGTCATGTAGAAATATAGATTAATTTTGATGACGCAAAATTTAAAACGGGATCAATGAGATTTTGCGATCGTACGTCAAAGCTCATATCATCAGAACAATAACAAATGCCTTTTCTAAGAGTTTCTCTTTGAAATAGTTAAAAACAATTCTAGAGAAAGTGTTATTTACGAGATTGAACTTACCATACAATTATTGAATTTCGTAGTTTACGTACTAAGGCAGATATTCCATAAAACGTTCCTATCCCCTTCCCCCCCCCCTTTTCTATAAACAGTGTCACTGATCGAATCCTCTTTAAAATCTTACACCCAGTGTCTTATTATCGGAATTTATAAGAAAGAAATAATATTTATTTTGGATATTCGTCATAAGCAATTATCGAAAAAGTCTACTACTTTAGTTCGCCAATGAAAATTATTTCCGTAACTAAAACAAATACAAATACAAAAACAAAAAAAATAAAAATAAATGATGATTGGTTGGCTCGTCAGTAGAGGGTGACCAAAGATGTAATTATCTGCATAGAGTGGAGGTATTCTAGTAAATGAATCACTAGTGAGCTTTCATAGCAGATAAGAGATCCGCAACTTTTTATAATGCGTATAGATTACCTTACTTTTAGATCAATGTTTAGTAGTGTCAACGACTATATCGACGATGCAGATGGGATCTATTCGTTTTACTCTGTCGGTTGATAAATACGGAAACTGCACTACCTCGCAATCAGACCACGTCTAAAAAACATTCCGTCATTGGTTTTCTAGACAACCGAAGACCTTTTCACTTCTTAAATAGTCAAGGATCCTTTCGCCATTACTCATTTGGCAATAATGGGATATCACAATCAGCATGATCCGAGTTCCGAGAAACGTCACACATCCTTGTCACACATGATTTGCTCCTTTTCAATCATAATATAATCATTCGTACAGATTGGACATTCCAGAAATCGGTAAGAAAAATCATCGAATCAATTAAAAAATAAACTCATTCTCCATAGCTTCTGTTTCGTCCAATTTTTTCTAGCTGCATCATTGATATAACAAAGTAAAGCAGTATTACATCTTTTAGATAAATTTTAATTTAATCGTATAAGTTACATTTGCCTTACACCGAAACTGCAATTTTGTCTCTGCTTATTCAACGCATGCATATTTACGTTAAAAATTTTTGCAAACGGCGATGGGCAAAGCTAGGAATATGATGACGCGGCGATAACATCGTCGCCAACAGAAGGAATATTATAACTTTCATGTAGATGAAAAGGGAACGAACGTCTAGCTAAAATCGAAAAAGCTTATACGATCTCGTCGGAATCTGAAAACGCGCAGGGAAGAAAAATGCAAAAAGTATATTTTTACAAGGTCCAGCATGACATGAGTATAACTCTTCCAATAAATTCAGTCTCTGAAGCACGTGCAAGCAAGAACCACACAAACTCGCACATTAGAAATTCGATCCACATAATAATAATCGGCACGATTCGTTCAACAACAACAACAACAACAACAACAACAACAATAACAATAATAATAATAATAATAATAATAATAATAACAAGAATAATTATAATAGAGGTAGTAGTAGTAGTAGTAGTGGTAGTAGTAGTAGTGGTAGTAGTAGTAGTAGTAGTAGTAGTAGTAGTAGTAGTAGTAGTGTAGTAGTAGTAGTAGTAGTAGTAGTAGTGGTAGTAGTAGTAGTAATAATTTTATCCTACATTAACCCTTTTTGCCCCTCTCTGCGACCGTAGAACGACACGTACAGAAAAAGCTCTTTATATTCATGCAATGCACCCTGAATGCTCGCGTGTGCATTTAATTCTTTGCTCAACATAACAATTACTATATTTATTGATATGATTATAATATCGGAAATATAGATGTTTCGATTGTTAAATTTTTAATAGAATCGAAGTGATATTTAAGTAATTTTTATATAATTTCTAATTAAAATAATTTGATTTGAAATCACTCGATAAATATGTTTATACATTACAAACATCGATTGGTATTTACCCTAAATATATATTTTTTATTAATTAAAATTAATAATAAAAGTAGATACAATTTTTAATCATTTTTTAAAAACTTACTTTAAATATTTCTCAATACAATAAAGCATTTAAGAAACGGCATACTAAAGTATGAATTAAATTTGTTATTACATGTAAGGAGCCTAAACAACGATTTCTTTAAAATAGACAATACAGCCATACATTGCTAGCAATTTATGTAGAAAAAAAAAACCAAAAACTTTTAAGTTTTACGATATTGTGTTGAACTTTATTATAAATAATATTTTATAAAAATTATAAGTTTTTATTAATATATTTATTTATACTTTATGTGAAAGTTTTGTATAAATGTAAATAATATACTTTAATTACGTGTGTTGTGTGTGTGTGTGCTTATTTAAAAGTTAGAGAACTTTAATATTACGAACAATAGTTTTAAATACATAATAGCATGTTGAATGAATATGTTCGTTTAAAGCATAATATACAAGTTTCAATTTTATTAATAATACAACAATATAAGATATATAAGGATTTTTGTAATCTGTAGTTTTAATTACAGCAAACCATATATATATATATATATTTTTTTTTTTTACAAATATATAATATTAAATTCCAATTGTTAACTAACCTTTTAGTATTTATATAAAAAATATATCTTTCATTATGTCCATTAGAATACGTATATATTAAACGTATATTTCAAACAATTTTTATAAAACGAAAAAGATGAAACTCTGTTTAAAGCTTGCCCTTTAACTATTTTAATTGGGAAAAGTGAAATTAAAATAAGATATTTTACACTTTGCATAATTTTTAAATTTTGTTGTCAGGGTGCATTGCTAGGATTAATGATTCTAAAGTTTTTTTTTTTTTTTTTTTTTTTACCTAAGACCACGACTAATTTAATGTACCGATGGATAATCGTTACAAACAATACCTCAAGAATAATGAAACCAATAGATTCATAAAATAACAATAATAACAATAATAGGTATTTATAATAATAACAATAATAATTATAATAGTAATAATATTGTTATTAAATGGGGAAAAAACAATGGGTTAAATTAATTTTTTATCAAATATATTTTTAGTGTTGTTTTTAGATAAAAGATGTGGATGGACGATTTACATAACCTTAGAGGACATTAATATTAATATAGCGAAATTATTGCTATAAATATAAATATTAAATATGAAGTATTTATTCATATGTAAGAAGTATTTGTTCATAAGGGGGCCTCTCGTGTTCTTATTAACGGGCAATTATTATTAAAATCCAACGTTATCAGTTTTCATCAAAAACAAAATTTTGTAAATCCGGATAAATAATTAGAATTACAATTATTAAGTATTTTTTAAGCTTTAATATATATTAAAATTAATACAAGAAGAAGGGGAAGAGGAAGAAGAAAAAGAAGAAGAAGAAGAAAAGAAATGAAAAGAAAAAGAAAGAAAACGCAAGCCCATGATTGTAAAATCGCGCTTTCGAGCCTAATCGTAAATGTATTTATCTGTGATAAAGTAATTTTGAGGGTGGTGTTCGTGTCTGTGCGTTGAAATCGTAGTTATTTTTAATCATGGGTAAAGGCATATTCTTGCATGCGCGATTAGAGAACTAAAATTAATTGTGGCATTGATTTTGTCGTCAGTAATAAAATCTTAATATTCTGACAATGTCCTTCCGTCGTTCATCATTTAATTAAAAGAAAAAAAAAAAAAAAAAAGGTTTTAAAAATTAAAAAAAAAAAAAAAAAAAAAAAAACGAGATACTGTTACTCGAAGCCTTAAAATGAAAATATCTCATCAACTAAAAACGTTAAATAAATATTTAATTCTATTGAAATGCTAAGAAATAATATTAATGAAATTCTCATTCAGAAATTAATAGACGACAGCAGCCGCTTTGCTTTATTATCGAGCGACGCGTCAATTTAGTCAATTTACATAGGAACGCATACTTACGGTTGCGCGACCACGATCATCACGTGGTATATACCAAATCCATTTTGGCTATTAATTTCGAAATCGAGACGTGACACGTTAAC
The DNA here is from genome assembly GCA_018883505.1 of Ceratosolen fusciceps. Taxonomy (NCBI): domain Eukaryota; kingdom Metazoa; phylum Arthropoda; class Insecta; order Hymenoptera; family Agaonidae; genus Ceratosolen; species Ceratosolen fusciceps. Next base: position 1,214,950 of record RCIC01000009.1, read on the forward strand.
TCAGGCTAAGAAACTACTCTACTCTTGTAGCTGTTGAATTAAACGTTAGTGAATATTTGCCAATAAAAGTACATATTAAGCTAATATTTATTGGATATTTAAACTTTTATAAATGAGCTTAACACGCAACTTCTAGAAAGAAATTTTAAATGGATCTTTTATAAATGAGGCAAGCTATTACTAAATAAACTACGTCTATGAATAACAAAGAGAAAAAAACAAAAAAACTTCTATATCGTTATTATTCTTGATTAGAAGAAGTTGGATTCAAAATAACCTGTAGAATTATTAACACAAATGTACATAAATGTACTTTGAATGGAAATCACTATAAAATTTAACTTCCGTTTACTATATTAAAAACTTTTGTTCTTCCATGCAGCTTATTCTAAACAATTGTATTATACAAATACTTTTTAATTATAAAATATAAGAAATCACCGGTAGCTTAAATAAGGATGATCACTGCTTAGCATTGTTTAATTAAAATAACGAATGTATATATCAATTAATAATGATAGTACAAACGGTAAAAATAATTAGTTTAATGGAATGATAATAATTAATAAGCCGATGGATGTTAAGCTTGTAATATTAAAAATCGAATAAGCCATTATTATTATTATTATTATTATTATTATTATTATTATTATTATTGTTGTTGTTGTTGTATATTATGCTTACATTAAACAAGCAATTAACAAATAATTAGCAGTTATCAGCCTTTTGCAAGCATAAGTTCACTAATACAGTTATTATGTAGAGCTGCATCGTAGAGTTTTAATTGTAAAAAGCAATATACCAGTAACACCTGATATGATTGAAAAATACTCCTAGTCAGCCGGAACGGAATCAAATGAATTATATATTCTACTTTTTCTATATATATAAAAAAAAAAGAGGAAAAAAAAACGATGAAGAAGAAGAAGAAGAAGAAGAAGAAGAAAGCGTTCGTCCTGTTGGTGCCAATGACAATTTGCTGTGAATATTGTGTCGCGATACCATAGAACGAAGGTGATAAAATGAAAAACAGAAAACATTATTAACCGGCTGATGAGCGAACAACATAAAAAAAAAAAAAAATAAAAAACAACAACTACAACAACTACAACAACAACAACCGCGAAAGCACATAAACATCGCATATAAAAATACCTGGCTCCTGACACATTTTTCCAACAACTCTTTGTATTTTTAACTATATGTAAGTGGCGAAGGCATGAACAATTTTTGTTTATAGTGTAAGAAAAAATGTTAAAACTCTATCACCTGATTCCAGAACCTAGCTTCCGCTCTTACATATTTACATGTGTTTCATTTTAAATTTTGTTTTGTGTGCTCGATATTAATTTCTTATAGATCATAGTGCAGCGGAACATTTAAATATTTATGTGTAAAATATAACGATCGTCTGTGTTTGGACATATTTTCATTGGTTAATGTTATTAAAATGGTAATCTCCGACGTAACCGAAACCCTGAAATTGTCTTAGAACTACCAATACATACAGATATATACATATAATATAAATTTTAAAACTTACTATTACTACAAAATACATTTTTAGGGCAATATTTAGTAGTGGAATTTTAAACATTTTATAAAATAAATTTTTCAAAGCCTTTATATATTGACATTCTCTCTGAAAATATGTAAATAAACGAATGGATTTATAAATAATATCCAATGCCGAAACAAAGATATATGACAAAGCAGCCTACACGGGACAATCAAAATGAAATGAAATGATTTTAAGGTGTATCGTTGCCAGGCTTTTTGTATTAAAAAAAAAAATAAATAAATAAAAAAAAACTACAGAGATATAAGGATTTGAGCGTAATAAAAAGGAAAGAAAAGAAAAGAAAAGAAAAGAAAAGAACAGAAATATTAGCAGAAGCAAAGAAAGAAGACAACAAGTTAAATACAACAGAATATATAGAATTTTTAGAACGCTCCTTCGGTTTAAGAAACTTTTGTGCAAATTTCATATTCTTTAGTGTGATTATAAAGTAAGTAAATAAATATATAAATAAATAAATAAAGTAAATAAATAAACAAATAAATAACTACTGATATTTTGCACTATATTTTTCAATTTGTGCGAAAGATTTAATTTATGCAGTTATTTATTCCAGATAATAATAAGATTAATAAATATTCTATTTATGGTTAAAATTTCTTTTCTGAATACGAATGATTCCTATATATATATATATATATTCAGTTTTAAAATGGAAAACGATCACTAAAACGATATTCAATTATATAATATTGAATTAAATGTATGTAAATATCTACAGAACTTCTAATTTGTAAACACGTGTTTTTTTTTTCCACTGATCGCATTTTCGTTTATCTTTCGTCAGTTTCATTTGTTCGTTAGTTTCTCAAAAATCTGTACATTTTTATGGCGATATCCGAGCGATATTTTTTCATCTACCATATTTGGATATAATATGAATTGTATTACTGTTAATGATTGTTGACCACGAATGAGAGAATTATGCGCGAATCTTATTCGCTGAGCGGATTTTGTATACAAAATCTAGTTCATGATTATTACTATCTAAGTGCCCACCCCAACATTATTATCATTATTATAATTATAATAATAACAATAATAATAATAATAATAATAGCAACAACAACAACAACAATAACAACAACAACAACAGGAACAATAAAAAGTAATTTTAGATATTTTATTTAGAGTTATTATTATGATTTATTATTATTCTTCTTCTTCTTCTTCTTCTTATTATTATTATTATTATTATTATTATTACTATTATTTTATATATATATATATATATTATTATTATTAGTTATTATTATAATATTTTAATACCGTCATTATTGTCACTGTTATGATCGCAGTCATGCTAATGAATCAGTGTAAAATGTTTGTTAAGTTTGTGGCATTGCTTATATATTATTTAAAACATTACTTTAGACTGTAATCACGAGAGAACTTTACCTAATAAAAAATGTCAAAATAATTTTCTTGTATTACTTACATCATTTCTCGATCCTATTGTAAATATAAATAATAATACCAATGTTTTTTTTTTTTTTTTTTTTTAAATATCATTATTATAATAAATTCCGTGTCCTCATTAATTATAATTATAATTATAATATTAATTATAATTTTTTTTTAAATTTTTTCTTGAATCGTTTCTTGTAATTTCTTATGTTCTCTATGCTGGAAAACGTATAATTATTAATTGACTCTTGAATTGATAATTATTAATAATACTAAAGCACATAAGTTTAATCATTAGGACAGAACATTACAATTTTGGGATTCTTTAGGGCGTTGCGGTTAAAGGAAAATAATTTAGTATGGATTTTTTAAATTGAAATCCCCGTTAAAGGTACGCAGCTTTAGAGATACACGCTTTTCACGATTTTCTTAATTTTCTTAGTCGGATATTTCCTTTTTCACGCTCGATCTTCGGAGACGCTGGTCTATGAAAATGTTTCTTATATATTTTTACGTGCCCATCAACAAATTAACTTATTTCCTTATTGCAGTTTCGGTGTTTTGACCGGAATTGTCCCCGATTCACTTAGAGGTGGCGTAATTATAATGAGAGAAGGGGAAGAAGAGCCGAACAGGCTGTTAAATTAAAAATCTTAATAGGGAAATTCTTAAATAAAGAGACACGTATTCCACTCATATGCCGATCATATGCCGAAACGTTGCTGAATTGCCAATACACGAGTTTAATATGCGTGGAGCAAGTCTGCACGTTAGTAAAAAAAAAAGCTTTCGTGTAAATAATTGCACGTAGTCGGGGAAATCGAAAAAATATGGTGAGAAAGGAGATGACGTTTGGTGAAAATGTTGAAAAAGTAGCCGAGAAGAAGAGATAATGCGAAGGAATTTATTTAAATGATTTGGGCGGAGGGGGAGAAGAACGCGGCGGAGCTGAACAAATAGTGAATTTAGGGATAAAAAGGGAGGGAAGCGAAGCGCCTAATGCGTGTATAGACGGCTCGTAATTCGGGAAATTAAAGCGAAGCCAAAAATTGGGGATGCACAAGTGAAATAGATCAGGGTACGCTTTGAAAACGGGGGTGCGTCCGGGACGTGTACAGGAATTGACGAATGAATTGACGAATGAATTGACGAATGAATTGACGAATGAAAGGCGCAACCTGTAGCCGTAGCAAGGGAGCCCGGGTGGTCAACGACGGAATGGGACGGCGATGGGACCGGGAAGGGGAAGGGGAGGGGGAGGAGGAGGAGGAGGAGGATGGAAAAAGACGAAAGACTTGGTTGAAAGGCCGATTGAAAGGAGGGCAGAAAGGAGGCTGAAAAGGTACCGAAAGTTCGGGAGAAGAAGAAGAAGAAGAAGAAGATGAAGAGGAAGAAGAAGAAGAAGAAGAAGAAGAAGAAGAAGAAGAAGAACCGGTGTGGGAACGGGAGGAAATAAGAAACGGACACGACGTCCGTTTTTCTCCCTCGTGGATTTTTCGAATCGCACCTTCTACGAAAACTGGAGTCCGTCCGTCAGCGAGCCCACGTGAAATATCTCGAGGTGAGATTTCGGCATTTTGGCCGTTCGGCGAATTCTCGCCCCCGTTATCGATAAAGACTCGCTTTTTTCTGCTCTAAATAACCCGTCCGGAGTACTTAACCGACCTCTCGTAAATAGCCCCACCCCCACCCCCGACACCACGGCTCCGATCGGGTGAGATAGAGAGAGAGAGGGGGGTGGGGGTGGGGGGAGAGAGACGAGGCTACCTTCTCAGCTTCGAGGGCAAATTGCTCGCTCCTCTAAATTCTTGTCCCGGTTCTCCACGCTTTTCTAATCGCGTACGAACCATTTGGACGTACATTGAATCGAGCGCGTTATTCGGTTAAGGTCGTCCTTTCCTTATTTCCGTCCCAAGACGACGTTCCAGCTCTTCTACCTTTTTTTTCGCTCCTACCTTTCCCTATTGGCTCTTTATCCTCGCGCAAAGCGAATTTCTCATTCGGTCTTAGGCTTCATAATCCTATCCTCCACCTTACCTCTCCGGCCCTTCGCCACGGCCCCATCCCTCCGATACCCGTCCTCTTAAGGTATACTCGGTTTACCGATCCGCAAAGGAGAAACAGCATCTGCCTGGCTTGACTTCGCACGCGCGCGGCCACATTACGGCCCGAGCACGCTCCCCGTGTACGCACGCACTCACGCACACCCCACTCCTGCGACTGCTGCACCTTCGCGCTCGCCCTCCCCTCCCGATCCTCTCGCTCAATTTAAGGTATACTAACCTTAACCCTTCCTTCCTTCCTTCCTTCCTCCCTTCCTTCGTTGTAACTTACTTTTAGGGATGTTATTATGTCCGCTTTAATAAGCCGCGTACGTGTCTTTCACGGTATTTTATTGCAAAAAAGCGTGCTTTTATGATTTTAAAGCGTGGTAGCTTCGGGCCGCCGTGGCGTCACGTCAAGAAAGAATAAGGAAAATAGAGAAAAAAGAAATGGCAACGACATAAGCTCGCTCGCTTTACTTTTACTTCAGCTGCGCGCTTATTTTTTACTTTTAATTTTATCTGGCCAAATAAAAGCAATGGGGCAAAGAGAAAGAGTAAAATGACCTTGCGGACTTTTCGAACCCGACAATGGCTTGTAAAAAGTATCGGTGCTGCCGAGAAGAAATTAACGAGCGTTAGAAAACGAAGATAAAATTAATATCGCCGGCTAGAAAGCTAGAGAAGTTGCTCAATTGTGAGCTTTGATGCTTGCTCGGGAAAACATTGTTGGTGCTCGGTTGGTGGTACCCTGACTCAATCATCATCATCATCATCGTCGTCGTCGTCATAATCATCGTCCTCGAGAGATAGAGAGAGAGAGAGAGAGTCAAGTTTGCGCCACGTAGGGATAAATGAAGGGAACGTAGGAAATTCTTGGGATACCGGTAGGATGGTGGGTTCGGTCGTTGGCGAATGGGGTGAGGTTCGGGGGGAGGGTGGGGGGAGGGGGTGGGTGGGTCTGGGTTCGGTATACGGGGGTCAAAAACGTTGGCAGCCGTTTAGCAAGTGGAGTTTCGAAAAGGGCCCAATCACGGCGTGACTCTAAACAAGCCGTTGGAAATCCATCATTAAAATCTGGATAAAAAGTGTCCGGTCGATAGAAACGCCGAGGAGTCGGTTAGATAAAAATCAAGAGGAAGCGGCCTATTAGAGAGCCCGCCGCCTCCTTCAATGACCGGCTTCAGCCCAGGACAGGAGCGTCCGAAACTCTCTCCGGAAGCTACGGCCCTGTCGCGCTCGAGGATTCGGAATAATCCCTCCAAGCTTACCCGGGCGCGCGCATCTCGGGCAAGGAAGGGAGAGGGAAAACGAGACCGGGATGCTGCCCCCACCGCTCGTTGTCTGGTCGTCGGTGCCGCCGCAGCCGCCGCCGCTGCCGCCGCCACCGCCACCGCCGCCGCCGCCGTACTCGGACCGTCGTTCTCGACTCGAAAACCCGTCGGTTTGCATTCCAGTGCTTCGCCGAACATCGTCCCTTGCACGACGCATAGCTTACGAGTTGAGAGTGTGTGTCCCAGCCGCGACAAGGAGGAGGACGGCGTTGCCTCCTGGCATGGAGTTCGCGTTCACCCTCACGAGTTTGTGCGTGACAGCGTAGCTGAGCTTGGATTCAACGGATGCTGCATCGACACTGGGGTGAGTCTTGGCCCGTGTCTCCTACTTTCGTTTTCCTTCGAGGAAGACCCTCCAAGAGGTGTCTAAGGTTACCCATCTATGGTACTAATCGGACACTCCTGCTGAGTCTCCCGGAGAGGTCGAGCGTCCCCGGCAGGGTAAGCCTCCCTCGGGGTCCTCCCTGTCCATCCCTTATATACCAATATACCCGACACGTAAATTAGCTTTAATTTACGTGTCACCCGATCATGATTGTATCGATCAAGATCGTCGATTTGCAGAATCGGCCAATTGTGTTTACGCGACGATTTGCATTTGTAAATAAAAAGAACTTCTTTGCCGGCTGTCTTGAAAATCACCTCCGTTTCGATTAGAATTCATATGGTATTTTTATTATTATTATTATTAATATTATTATTGTTGTTGTTGTTGTTGTTATTGTTGTTGTTGTTGTTGTTGTTGTTGATATGTTGTTGTTGTTGTTGTTGTTGTTGTTGTTGTTATTATTTTGTATTACCGTCATCGGTGTACATTATCTAAGTTTTCACACCTCGCCGGATCGAACACTCGCGCACAGAAGTATAACCGATAATGGTCATCGTACTCGCTCGATCGAATGCATACATACAAGCGAGCGGCCGCGCACACTTTTAACCTTGATATCGACGATTCTTCCCTTTCTTTTTCTTTTTCCTTTTCCTTTTCTTTTTCTTTTTCTTTTTCTTTTTCTTTTTTGTTATTAATATCGAGAAAATTGACAACCGCACCCCGGGGATTTTACGGCGTAGCAGGATTTAACGATTTTGAGCGAAGAATTCGATCTATCTTAGCCTCTTCGTCCTTTTTTTTTTGTCCTTCACCTTTTCGGATTGATAAATACAGTAATTTACAAGATCTATTATAATTTAAGGAAAGTCATAAATTCAGATTTTTATAGCTTAGCATATTCAAATCCAAAAATCTTCTCGAGCTTCGAGAACGTGTCATTTTATAAACATTAGCATAAAAGGAGCAAAAATCAATTTCTATCGCGATACGCGATTTGAGCTTAAAGTTATTATTGTTGTTGTTATTATTATTACTACTAACTACTATTGCTACTACTACTACTATTACTACTACTACTACTGCTGTTGCTACTGCTGCTGCTACTACCACTACCAATACTACCGCTACTGCTACTGCTACTATTATTGTTATTATTTAGTTTGGTAACGTGATTATGCTTTCAATGAGCAGATGACGTTTAACCCTTGCATTCCGCGCCGGACTCTTGCGTATTAAGATTTATTAGTATAAAATGTGGTCTCGACCGGTATCCCCGTGATTATTTCACCTCGTTGTTTTGTTGTTAGTTTTGTAATAAAAAGATGGGCGCAGCCGAAGAGCGAGGCCTCGGCGAGGGCAAAAATTTATTGGACGGAGGGTCGGGGATCGTAGTCGTCATCATCGCCACCGGTTTTGCATCGGTGCTCGCTGCTTGGTCGATTGTCCGGGTGGGCTCTAGAGGGCGCTCCTTCGGTTTCGCCGCCTTCGCACCCGACCGAGATCGTGTGGCAACCGCGTGGGCGTGAGGAACAGGCCCTGGTGGGACCCTTTTCGGTCAGTGCTGAGAGCACGCGAGCTCTTGATAAATCGAACCTGAACGACTTGCTCGTGAAATGGGGTGGCTCAGGGAGGCATGGTGGCAGGGAGGGGGAAGAGGAGAGCTCGAACTCTTCGAGGATCGAGGTTCGACGCCCAATCGAGCCAACGGTGCTGGCCCTTCCTCGTCCGTGTATACGCATATATATATATATATATGTGTGTGTGTGTGTGTGTGTGTGTGCGTGCGTGCGTGCGTGCGTGTATGTATATGAAGCGTCGTTTTAGGAAGCGATCGAGCAAAGCCTCGATTTGCCGATAAAGGGTACACGAAAATTGCACGTCCCCGGTCCCTATGTACAAGCCACTTCAAGAGAATGAGCGAGAAGCATTAAGTTAGGCCGAAAGAGAGTAACGCACCTTGTGATATGAGAAGTTAATCTGTATACTGCAACAGCCAACCGGCGATTTTGCTTACTTTTTCCTTCTCGCCCATCCGTACCCCCTTCACTGTTTCTCTCTCTCTCTCTCTCTCTCTCTCTCTCTCTCTCTCTCTCTCTCTCTCTCATTCTCGCTCGCTCTCTCGCTCTCTCGCTCTCCTCCCTTTCTTTCATTCTCCGAGTCGCAGAACTCCAACTATACTTACCCAGTGAAAGAGAGTGAGAAGCACATAGCTTTCGCCCAACATTTGTTTCCGTTCTTGCCGTATTGAGAAAGAGCAAGTTAGAAAGAGAAAAGTTTTCGCTACCATTTTGACACGCCGTAGGAATGCGCCGCTCTCCGAGAGTAGTTTGAAGAAAGGGCGCCAAAGCGTCGATGCATCTTTTTAAAAGGGGAGAGTGCGTCGTGCCCCGCGTTACCGCAATTTTAAAAATTCAACAATTAATGACATGGGCTTATTTACCATATATATATATTTTTTTTTCCTCGTGAAATTCCAGCGAATCCTCTATGATTCGCAAAAGTCTACATAACAAAAGAGTTTTTTTTTTACGAATTCTTGGATCCGCATGATAATCTTAAACGATAATCTAAGATCGCCTGGCTCCTCTAGCGTCGTACTCTCTTATTTTAATCAGACGAATACCTCCCAGGAACGCAATCGCAATCGTGCCAGTTGTTGATAAAAAAATTCCGCCATCTCTGTCTCTTCCTAATTTGCTCTCCTATTACTTTAGTTCGAAATATCTAAATCCATAATGTAAATGTTCCATTTTTTCATCAAAAAGTCGGAGTTTTCGTGTGAACATCAGTAATTCCGAGACTGAATGCCATTGGTTATGTGCAATTCCTTTCCGAATGGAATATATATATATATATATATAATAGACAGTAGTGCTGCTTGTCTTTCAAATCTGTCCTCCGTTTCTCGTATGGGAATTAATTTTTATTTTTATCTCGTTCATTTATCTTATTTATAATGCTTTCAACCTTTTAAAAAAGATTTTGATTACGGGGTTCGATATTTGGCTTGCTACTTTGCAATTTTCAATTGGATCAATAATAATTGGATTACCGTACGTCCATAAGATTAAACACAGTGGACGCGTTTTAATATTATAATCACGATATACTTCTGTTTTGGTTTAGAACTTCAGATAAAGAATATATACTTTATTGAGCTCTAGAATTTGTAATAAAATAGTTGTACAGGACAAGATTTATTTATTAATTTACGTTGACCGTAAAAATGGCCAAAAATGTTCTTATTCTTATGAAAGCTTTTTTAATACTTTTTAATAAACACAAAACTGATCCATCCACAAAACTGATATGAAATATCAACATTAATTATAAACATAATTACACCATTCGATTTTAAAAAGTATTAGATGTATGATTTAAATAATTTTTAATTGCTTCTTGTATGCCTCGCCTTCTATCTTATCTTTTAATTTAATTACACTTTATTAAGTGTTTTAGTAAACAAATAAGAAAGCGTAATATATGTATAGAAGCCGTTGTAACTTGACTTTCTTTTAATATTATTTAGCCAAACAATCGTGAAACTATATTTTTAATATAAAAAAGCGTTGATGTATTGCCTAAGAATCAAATGCATAAACATAAATTAGAAATAATTTTATAAAAGTAATTTATTGCTTTCATTATCAAAACCTTAGTAAAAGTAAATGGTAATCTTATCGAATATCAACCGATATTAAGTGATTTATGGAACGCAAATTTCTAATAACTAAACTTTATTTTATTTTAATACGAAATCGGAACTGTGAAATTACATAAATCTATATGATAGAACGGCGTCGAATAGAATAATTTTCAAAAAATATACGAAAATAAAAGGAATAAGGTTGGTGCTTGTACATGTAAATAATATTCCTGAAGTACATGTTATCATTAATTAATCTAACTATGAGACTTTCATAAAAATTAAAAAGAATTTCAATAGTTTTTTTTAATCTCTCGAATTTCACAATGAGCACAGCATTAAGTTTAATATCTCTACTGTACTGAATAGATGACTGATAAATTATATTAAATTAAAATCTATATTTTGTAGATGCTCACGTGATTTAACCTTTTTGTCGGTATGAAAATTCAACAACGACAACGACAACGACAACGTTATTAATAATAATAACAACAACAACAACAACAACAACAACAACAACAATAATAATAATAATAATAGTAGTAGTAAGGTGGCTTTGAATGCTTGTTACAAACTAATTGTATTACGGTTAAGTTTAGTTTATATAAATGATATTTCGAATATGTATAATGAATTTAGTTAATTTGAAAAGTAATTTCACGTTGCGATGCGCGTACTCGTTTATACGAGTACAAGAGTAATTCTGAATAAGCTATAAGGTTTTCTTTATTTTAAAAATAACCCGAGAATTAAAAGGTGGCTTACTCTACAATTACATGTCATCAATAAATTAGAAAAATATTCGAAGAAATATATACCGGAATGGAATTCAATTCATGACGAGGTCCGTTTTACCGGATTTACCTACAATTCTTCTTAAAAATACCTTAAACTGTGTTTGTCATCATGAATGAAGTCGATTTTACACGAATACACAATGGACAATAAGGGACAGAGGAAAGTCAGGGATACGGAATAGGACGGAGCGGCGTTTGCGAACAAAATAATGTACTTTTGTGAAAAAATGTGGGGACTCGAGAAGAAAATGAGAAGACCTTCTTTCTTAGGGGCTCATCATCAGTTGTGACCTCCGCTCTACACTAATACAACCGAAGATTTTTTTAAAAACGTCAACCCCCAACGTGTATTCCTTGTCTTCCTTCTCTCTCTCTCTCTCTCTCTCTCTCTCTCCCCCCCCCCCCACCACGGTCCGGCTCTTCTAGTTGATGGGCATCTCGCCGGGGGCCGCCGACTCGAGACCACTTTCCCTTCGTAAGTAAGCATCCTTAGCTGGACACGGTCTCGCTCGGATGTGCGCCTGCCGTGCCAAAACTTCACTCACGTTTTCATTCTCCGCCGCGCGTCCCTTTATTCCCTTCGTGCACAGCGTCGAGCAACATTGACTAACACACTGAGAGAGAGAGAGAGAGAGAGGGGGGGGAGGGGGGCTAAGTAGGTTTGCAGTGATAAATTTGATCGGCGATCGGTGCAACGTGTTTTTCCTCTAATTAAAATCGATATTTTTGAACGTAAAAATTCTGGATCATGAAATGAAAGGAAAGCAAAGAAAATTGTTCGCAATTCTCAATAATCATAGACTCGTCTGCCAGATGTGAAGCAAGCCGATAGGAACATTCCGATAAAGTTCTTGAAAAGCCCAGAGAGTGACAAATTGCTTTGTTGGTACAAGTTTTATGGCTTGAGATGATCGTCCAAGGGCACCGGACGATTATCGGAGTAAAGCGGAGAAGAATCCATTAGCTGTGACAATTTGTGGAGTTGAAATTTTTCAACTATCGGCCCTGGCTGTAAGAGTCTGCTTATCTAAAAATATAAATAATTCAAAAAATATATCAGGAGGATGCTGCTAGCCCTAGAGTGGCACAATAAACAGAGGCGGGGGGAAGGGAAGGTCAATACGCAAACAGTTACAAGATAGATACAAGAATTTCAGTTTGCTCATCTAATAATAGCGCACCTAATACCGCTCCTAACCACGTAAACGCTCGTCCCGTGTGCTTCTACCAGGGATTATCGTTAAATGATATTTGTCCTGATAACACTTCGGGGAAGTTGGATTCACTTAGTATCTCACAAGGATTAATTGATAAACTACTCGTTGACATGTTCGTTTATTTAGGATCCTCTAGGCTCGATAAGTTTCATGTATCGAGCGATTGCCACCAACTATGTCCCTTTTTGCGTTTACGTTAACTTTCTCTCCTGCACGGCTGTTTTCAATAATCATTCTAACAACAATAATAATATAAAGTCTGCGAATGCGCTTCCCTAATCCAATACTGTTTGAACGGGAAATTTAGATGTGCTGCACATATCTTGGATAAACGTCACTTCTAAGAGATATTCTACCTTTCCAATCGATTATATTCAAGCTTTTGCGTACGTGCTCGATGAAAAAAGTCAAATTATTCAGTCGCGAACTTCCGCCGAGGATCTCGTTATATAGTGCATACCCTCCGGTTTTTACCCGACCTCTTCGTATTGGGGGTATTCCGTATAAAATTCGAATGCATGCTCGATGCGAAATGAGCTGCGGAGTGTAAATTTGAAATTCCAAGCATTCGGTTTGGCCACGACTCGTGACTTTCAATCCCTATACAATGAATATGAACATATGTACCTGATTGTCTATATCTCCCTACTATCTCCCCCATCCTCCTCCTCCTCCTCCTCCTCCTTCACCCGTCATAAACAAATCCCGGTATGCAAATTTACGGATAATCAAGGCTCGATATAATTTCTAATTAAAAAAGAAAGAAAGAAAGAAAGAAAGAAAGAAAGAAAGAAAGAAAGAAGAGGCTTTTGTTTTAACTGATCCATTCGATCGAAATTCAAGATCGAAATTCTGTCAATGAAATTAATTGCAATAGAGAGGTGAGAGCTCATTGACAGGCAACGTATCGGCACAAAGCATTATCAGTTATTTATTTAGGTATCGGTTCGCGAGGTGGTCAGTTCAAATAATTGCGACTACCGAGTGGCAATTATTTGAAGGCAACGGCATTGAAAGTCAAGATGATATTCAAGAGCATCGGATTCGCTAGAAAGATGAGAGGAAACAATGTCAAGGAAAAATGAAGAAAAACCGAGGGTCGATGCTTGGCGATTGATATTCTCGCGCAATTGACGATCCGGTGGAATCATCGGGTGATCATCGGGTGATCATCGGGTGATCATCGGGTGATCATCGGGTGATCATTGCGGTGGGGAGGGGAGGGAACGAATTGACGACGATATAATCAGGACAGGTTATTGGGGTTCCAATCGTCTATTCCGACTTCGCAGGCGAGAGTCTGATGATATAAACGGAGGCTGGAGGTAATGTGGATCGGATACGAGAGCATCCGAAGACTCCGTGCTCGGCAGATTCGATTCGATTCCATTCGATTCGATTCGAGCAGCGTAAAGAGCCATATACGTGCCGGCGATGCAACGTGACGATAAAAAGCAGAAGGACACGCGCACGTGATATCAGGATCCCAGCGTGTATATATATATATATATATATATCTTTTCTTTCCGCCCTGGCTATCCTTCTGCTGGAGCGCGCTTTTTCAGTCGCCCTCGAGGATATTATTTTCCCGGTCCAGCTTCCGCGGATCGTCTCTGGGGAGAGCTTAAAAAAATATACGGTGAAACGATACGGACTCACTTTACCTCCCGTTCAAGAACACTTATCGACGAAAAGCTTGGAAGTGTCAATGGTTCCGGCGATCCGGGCGGCACATGGATTTCTACGTTACCGTTAAAATTCGCTTTGGGCGGGCCCTCGATCGTTTTTTGTTTTTTTTTTATCACTTAGATAAAGATGTGGAGTACAAAACGATCGATTCGTTGAAAATGGCTTCATTATAAGGCTAGGAATCTTATTGTGCAGACAATCGAATCACAAATGGACATAGACAATGAAAAAGGAAAAGAAAAAGAAGAAGAAGAAGAAGAAGAAGAAGAAGAAGAGCGCGTGTGTATTTTCCTACTAAATAATTAAAGTACTATGCGTGCTTCGACACGCGCAGCTGTACGTGCTGCTGGCAAATCAATACATCGGCAATGAACTCGAGGACCCGTCGAGTACCGGATACTGTAGCTGAATGCGTCAAGGTGGAGAGAGGGGTGCGATGTATCCTGTCCGTTGAAGGCGAGAGTCCACGTGAGAGGAGGTGCAGGTCCCCAACTATTTCTAAAACGGGATTTGCAAGTGTCGGAAGCTGATCTATCGGCCCTGACAGCCTGATAGATCGAAAGAGGCGAATGGGCAGAAGAGGGGAAGCGCTTGTTGGCCGAATATGTGGTCGCGGTTTCAATGCGTGGCGTATCATCGTCAGGGGGACAGCCTAACGCGATCGACGAATCGTATGCCGAATGCTCAACTGCCCTCGAACCCCCGGAACCCCCGTCATCGAAACATTGATCCTATATTCTTTCACTCGGTTCTCCGCGCTCGATCTTTAATTTCAAATCGCGCTTCCTGCTCGGATGTTATGAACTTCAACGGCCCTTTCAATTTCCTCCCACAGTCACCCTACACTCCTACAACCAAGTCTCACATTTAATGCCTCTCTTATTTTATCGTTCCCCTCTTTCCCCCGCCCTCGGTCACTGATCGAGCGACTCCGTGCTTTTACGTTCTTTCTTTCATTCTTTCTTTCTTTCATTCTCTTTGTTTTTCCCAAGTAAAGGCTAATAATTATCCTGCTCGATGAAAACGCTGTATTTTACAAAATAATTCAAGGATTCGATTCCAATGTATAATTATTCTAATAATAGGAATAATGATGATGGTGATAATAATGGCGATGGCGATGGCGATGGTGACGATGACGCTTCTGATAAATCTTCGTTCCGGTTCGTAAGGACGAATTTTTTATATCTTTCGCGATTCATCGCAGTCGCAACTAATTACGCATTATTAGCATTGGGGCTGCGATGCTAATGCCGCGAGTACAATTAGTGAGTGGCTTGGTGGTACCTTGGTGTTAAAAATGCTTTAAAAAAAAAAAAAAAAAAAAAAAAAAAAAAGACGAAGAAAAAAGAATAGCTTCCAATGAATGTAAATAGCCTTGCAGAGTTTGTTTAACTTATTAGCGCCTACGCTTAGTCGCAGAAGTGGATCCGAGTATCGAGTGAAGGTGTACTGGGAGAGAGCAATAAAGGATCGAGGTTAATGATTAGATAGATAGACAGCGTCGAGTAATTACGGGAAGCTGCGTGGGTAGCGAAGGAGGAAAAGGCGCACGAGATCATTATAAGATCATTATAAGAGAGCGCGTAAGCATAATAGAATGAACACCCTCTCCTGGCACACTTTTGGCTTCGTTAATACCTCGCAGCTTCCTGTCCGTCCTTCCGCTTCTCGTGGATCAATATTTTCGACGGATCAATGATGATTAAGGTGCTACGTAGGTGCAGTTTTTTTTTAAAAGGAACGTGCGAACTCAGGGTTTCGACTTGAAACTGCGGATAGAGCAGAGGAGCGCGACTTCCGATCGAGCCTCTTTTCTTCGTATGATTTACAAGAAACCTCGTATCTCCAAGATCTTCTTGGAGAACGCGAGAATTCTGCGGGGGAATGAATCACAGATACGGGAAAAACGATCGACAGGGGTCAAGCTCAACAAAAATCGACCTCCAATTTCACGTTCATTCTAAGTAGTGGACGTGGATGAAATGGCTCGGCCAGACTAATGAATTACACGGAATCGCGAATAAGAATTCGGAGTCAGAAAAAAAAGGGTATTTTGCTTCAGTTTCAAAGCTCTCGGGCGCGTATGCGAGGACAGAGGAAGACAAAAGACAGAAGAGCGGTCGGCCTCGATTCATTTGTAAAAATTGCGGAGTCAAAGTGAACAACAACAACAACAACAACATAACAATAACAATTTACAATAGTATTGGTAGCAGCAGTAGTAGTAATAATAATAGTAATAATAATAATAATAATAATAATAATAATAGTAATGATAGTAATAGCAGGAGAACAATAATAAATGTCAAAGAGCGGAACAACCGATGTTTGAAGAGTCCGGGTGGCAAAAGGGAGACGGGCTCGAGCTTGAGCGGCGGCTTATAAAGGGCCGTAAAAATTTAACGAAATAGATTTCGAGGAAAGACTCAAATGCATCCACAAGTCGTTAAATAAAGCATCGGGCAATTTAATAAAGTCTGGAAAGTAAACAGGCCCGAGAGGGGGAGCCCGATCGTCTAAACAATTTCTCGCGGCGGGACACGGACGCTCTGAATACGGTGCACCGATACGGTTCCTGGGCGCGCGTGCATTACATTACTATTAGACGCTGGAATTATAAATTACGCACGTTATGCAGTTTTCATATTGACAATACACGCCTACCTATAGTATAAGCACACTGTAGTAATAGAGGGACGTTCGATGAGACGAAGAAGAAGAGGAAGAAGAGTCGAAGGCTGAGAGAGAGGGGGGGGGGGAGCTACGATCCACACACGCGTCCTTCTTTTCGTAGATCTATCTGTCGGGAAGCGAGCATCGCTCCGCGGCGACTCCGCGAAAAGGATCCCGCGATGAAAGAGGGCGCCCTGGCGCAGTACGGCCAAGTCAGTATCGTACCCCCCGCTCCCCCACTCGCTCACTCACTCTCTCTCTCTCTCTCTCTCTCTCCCTCCCAATCGCTCTCCCCTCGCCGCAACGATTTCTTCTTATACAAAATCGTATTGTACAGCAAACTCGTTGCATAGGACGTTCTGCCCGCGTTTTAGCGACGTCCTCGACGATGGCTCTTCTACTCGACCTTATTTTTCATCGGGTACGTCTTAACGTCGCCTTAACGAACCTAATGAAATCCAGTTGGGAACCGTCGATGCTTCCTAACCCGAGGCCTTGCATATAATCTCCCCCCCCCTCCCCAGCCCCGGCTCACGACCTTGGCAGTCGCGCAAATTCATCAGGATTAAAATCACGTTGCATTTTACACCTTATACGACGACATGCAATTCTCCGGGTCTCTCCCCTATGGTTCGCTTTCGATCAATCCTTTGCCGTCGCTGCTACTCCGTCTCTTTACTCCACTCCTCTCCTCTCCTCTCCACTCCTCTCCACTCCTCTCCACTCCACTCCACTCCACTCTCCTCTCCTCTCCTCTCCTCGCCACTCCTCTACTCTACTCTACTCTACTCTACTCTTCGTCCTCAGCACCGTAAGCCCTCCTCTCTTTACTTCATTGTTTCTCGGCGTCTCTCTCTCTCTCTCTCTCTCTCTCTCTCATCTCTCTCGCGCACGCACAGCCTTCCTCCCGACTTTTCTTTCAACATTCACATTCCTGCAGAGACCTCACCACGGGCAGCAGTACGCCGGCCATGTTTATTTTGTCGAAGATGAAAACCTGGACCCTTCTTCGATTTCAGGCCTTCGCCGATCGCTCGCTCTTCCTTTTTTGCGAAAGCCAGATCAGAGATTCGACTCGGGGTAATGCTCTACAGCCGAATAATGGTACATGCAACAATGGCCTCGTGTCCGCGAAATATGCTTCTTCATTCGCTCGGCACGGCATCTAAAATCGAGTACCCAATGATCTCTATTTAAGCGACAACTAACAGAAATCGCAAGAATTTAATTTAATTCGTACAGCGTCTCGTCGACCGGTAAATCCTCTCGAGGAGCCCTCGACGTAATCTCGATGTCCTATTCTATTTCGCTCTCGTCCCTCGTCCTCGTTTTTACAAAGTAAAAACGCCCTTCAACGAATATTCCATTATCCATCGAAGAATCGCCGAAAAGTTCAGAAAACATCCGGGCATCCTTACATTTATCATACAAACAAATACGGGTTAATTATATCATAATACGAAATGGTTTGAAAGGTCCGTTTACGCGCTCCCGAGCTCGCGACTTTTTCCTAATAACATTTCCAAACTTTCCCCGTCGATTTATTCAAATCCGCGAGAAGAATAAGTTTTATTAACAAGGTCCCTTCGTTTTACCCCCTTTTCTCCGCTTCGCTCCGTACCCCAATAACCCCATCGGTATCTGAGAAGCCGAAACGCTCTGTTTCGTTCTTGTGCAGACGTACGCAGTACACAAGTACGTCGTACAAGAAGCCTTTTTTCCTTTGAAATTTCTACCTTTTAACGTTCCTTGCATTCTTTTCGAGAAGATTGAGTTCTGGGAGTTGCGATGTGGAGCAGCTTTTTTTTGCGATAATGTAAATATGTGGCCACGATAGTATCACGGGCAAAGGCATTGCAGCGAGCCGCGGGGATGATGAATGCGCACCGGAGCTCGGCTCGATACGTCGAGCCGTATTCCCCTGCGACCTCCATACCTCGCGTGACCACGTGATTTCGGGCTGCGCGTACAACGTCTCCGCGCGCCTCTATTAATTAGTCGATTTTTCGATCGTCCGAAGCTTACCGATGTCACTCCTCCCCATCCCTATTTTCCACCCAAGGATCGCTCGGCTCGCATATTAAAAGATCATAAATATCGAAATACGAGGAGAAAGCCTTATTAATTGTTCCATTCCGTTCTCCCCCCCCTCTCTCTCTCTCTTTCTCATTTGTATCGCTACGCCGGTCGTATAACAGCTTAACAAGTATAAAAAGCATGTTTTTTTTTTTTTTTTTTTTTGGTATTTTTATTATTATTGAAATATAAATATGGTACGAAGAAAGCCTCGCGTAGTTCGATTGTTACTCAAAAGGAGCACGATAGAGGTGGTGTATAAATCATCGAAAGGCTAAAACGTGCAAGGCGATTCGCCACCACACATAAAACGGAGAAAAGGGATAAGATTGAAATAACGGGTGCCGAGGCTCTGGGCGGCCGCTCAGAAGGAAGTAGGGATAGCTAGCATAAAAAGAAGAAGAAGAAGAAGAAGAAGAAGAAGAAGAAGAAGAAGTGGAAGAAGAAGAAGAAGAAGAAGAAGAAGTGGAAGAAAAAAGAAGAAGAAGAAGGAAAACAATGTCGCGAATGAAAGCTGCGGAGGCAGCGGTGGTGACGGCAACTCCGCTTCCTCGAGTTTTTAGCCCCCGTTCACCTGTTACACGCCGCCGGTATTTCGCCGGTCCGAAATTCTCATGCATATATAATGCGTGCATATCCGTACATACGTACGTACGTGCGAGACGACGGCGATATGCAGCGCGCAGACTCGCGCGTGCCGGACGAGTCGGAACGATCTAGCGTTTAGATGAAAACCGAATAGCGAGCGAGTCTTCCACACACACGCGCGCGCGCGCGCGCGTACACACACAACATCATCCCACCTGTTGATTTTTATCCTGCCTGTGCTCGCGCGATTTCTCAAACGGGTTACTTCACTTACCTACCTACCTACCTACCTACCCACCTACCTACCCACCTCCTACCCACCTTCCTACCTCTCACTTTGTCTCTCTCTCTCTCTCTCTCACTCTCACTCGCTGGCTGGCATGTTTCGCAAAGGTAGACAGATACCGAGAGAACGGGCGGGAGGTTGATCTTCTTTTTTAGAATGCTTTTATTTTTTTTTTTTTTTATTTTTCTCGTGCGGTCGGTCGCTTTCGTCTTTTTGCCGCTCGGTCGCAGCCACCATTCCTTCATTCCTTTTCGTCTGATTTCTTTTCTCGAAGCGAACGAGGGCCGCAGGTACTATACGTAGTTTTAGGTTAGGCTCACAGGACGACCTCTTAATCTTCTTCCCGTAGCGATGCAAATTTTTTGCCGCCCGTAGATAGATTTTTATTCCATAGTCGGGACAACCGGAAGGTTCTTTTTTCCCCTCGAGTTCACCTTTTCTCTGGCGCGCGCGCGCGCGCCTGTGTGTGTATGTTTTTTAAGATTTTGTATCGCAAGATTTATATCTCTTGTATATAGATAAGATGCTATCACGCGGATCAGAAATTTTTGCTTATGCAAGAGCTGCTTTTGATTAATTTCTTTCATCTTTTACATACGAATGTTTGTTGAGTAGCTTTAACGCCATAGAACTTTTCTTTCGTTTCTTCCAATACTACCATCTCTCTACTAATATTACTCTTCCTATTCTAATTCCTTTTTGCTTTCCCCTCTTTCCCCCCTTTTTTCTCCTTTTTTCTCCTTTTTTCTCCTTTTTTCTCCTTTTTTCTTCCTTTAAACCAGCAAAAATTCCAATCCAATTTATTATTCTCTTTTCTTATGAAAATCAGCAATCGGATGAAGATACTTTATGTAAATTCACGTGCTTGGATAAATTGCCAGTTTCTCATCTTAACTTGTGTTTACAATCAGAATTCAGATTTGCTTCTAACCTTTTCCTACCCTTTAAATTAAAATATTTTCAATATTCATTTATCGCTGAACTCAAATACAAGGCTCAATTATATTTCCCAATTCAAATCATATATAATACTAAAACTATTTTACGCAATAAAGACTATAATATAGACTATAGGCTATAGTTTCAATATAGACTATGAATTGAAGAGAGTTAAAATGTGTCAAATATTCCCCGCTTAACTCTCTATAAAAGTTTTAAAATCTATCATGCCCACGGTCAGAATAATATAATACTCGCATTTATTTCATACTATGAGGTCTTTTTCATTTATATTAAGGTCTTTTAAGTGCCGATTTTAATAGAATTATAATACCGTTATCAAAAATATGAGACTTTGTACAGCTGAATACTGTAATTCATTGTTTGACATAATTTATGCATGGTAGGTCATGCGGCTCGACTTTAATTAACTTATTATTATTATTAACATCATCAAATCAAAGTATTGAGGCTCTAAGATGTAAGAAAGATAATCGTTTCTATTATTGGACAAATTGCAATACGAAGAATAGATAGAGATTGATTGACTCCGTCAACTTACAAAGGAAATAGTTAAGGACAATTATTAGCCTGATTGGTGATATTAATGCCACAGAGTTCATCCAACAAGTAATCCATATTACAATTGATCGTTTTGAATCCCGCGGAAAGTTATGCGAAATAAAATACATAATTTTCACAATAGTCTACGTAAAGGTGAAAAATGTAGATGAAAAGATCCAGTGTCGAGACATAAAAGTTTATGGATCACCCGAAATCGATTTATAACAGCAGTATAGGAGCACCGCCAGTGGCAGCAATTTGCCAAAGTCACACTCCAGCGACTTTTATATACGGTACTCAAGTCGCAGAAACGTAGCTATATTGAAACGTGTATATAACGACCGATCCACGTGTATGTATATGAGCCCGACGCGGATCAGAAAGTAGAAAAATCGATTTCACCTTTGCGTGTGCACACGTACGCAAATCCACGCGCGCACGTGTACATATACAATACATACGCGCGTACATACCGTGTACGTATACAGGGTTTGAATTTGGGGTGTGGGTCTACATAAAAGAACGCGTGTTAGATAAACAAGCATAAGGAGAACGAAAAAGGCAATCAAGCGAGAATTCACCGCCTCTTTTTTTCGTCTCTGAGCTTTTGACGTATTTGTTGATGCCAAAAAAAATGGAGAAAAGAGAGATGGGGAGTGGTGGGAGGGGTGAGGGGTGAGGGGTGAGGGGTGAGGGAGAGATCGTACGTATAGAATAGTCAGCAAGGGGACAGAAGGTTGAGAAGCCCGAGGAGGAGTGGGGTAAGGACCGCTTCGATGTTTCTATGGGCCATCAGTAAAAACGATAAACGACGTGTTTCGGATCGTCGATCGAGGAATGTGTACACTTTTTTCTCTGTGCTGTTTTATACACATTCAAACCATATTCTATTTTACTGTTGACTTTTTGCTTGTTCGAAATTAGATTTTTATACTTTAAAGCGACGTCCGAGCCCCCCCCTCCCTCCCCCCGTATTCCATCGTGGCAATAACATTTATCCTGCATTTTAGCTAAAACGAGGTGAATTTTTTTAATTATGGATCCCCGGCTCCGTATAATTACCGACCGAATCTTTGCTTGAGCTCTTCTAATATTACAGTGTTTGTAGTCCCATAAAAATAAAGCGTTACTCTTTCTCTTCTCTTCTCTTCTCTTCTCTTCTCTTCTCTTCTCTTCCCTTCTCTTCTTTCATTTTGCATATATACATACATATATATATATATATA
Organism: Ceratosolen fusciceps; assembly: GCA_018883505.1. NCBI lineage: Eukaryota > Metazoa > Arthropoda > Insecta > Hymenoptera > Agaonidae > Ceratosolen > Ceratosolen fusciceps. The sequence goes on from RCIC01000009.1 coordinate 1,237,350, forward strand.
AACAAACAAAAAGACAATTGCGATTGATTGCAACGAGACTAATGCATTCCATATTATAGTCATATTATCTTCGATGTTTTAGCAAAAATATATGGTCGAGCGATAAGAACTGTTGCCCATTGACACTTTGGGTCTCGATTATTTTTCAGAATTCAGTAGGGAGCAGAAGCATTTTAAACATAAATAGCAATGAGATTCTCCAGCTTTGATATTCGAGTCTCGAATCTTGAGGACGACGGGTCTCGTGGAATTTTATTAAGAAAGCAATAAGTCTAAGCAAAGGCCGTGTCCTATCTTCCCGCGCTGAAATTCAATCAATATTATGGTATCTCTCAGCGGGCAAAAGATAAGCAAGAGCATCCCACAAGCGTGCAAAAGTCCCTCCCACCCCCTATCCCCCCCCACCCACCCCGGGCCAATTTCATCTAGTGAGAAAATAAATGCTGCTCTTCCCTATATTTCTTGGTGCGCGCACGAACCCAATAGAGCACGAGCCTTAGTCTTGATTACAGGGCAAAAGGAAGAGGCGCGGAGGAGGAGGAGACCGATCCAAAATACAGAGAATAATAAAGGGGGATGTGTGTTCTACATCCCAACTAATACGGATATATAATAAGAACCTCGGGATTCTCTTCACGGGGTCCAACGTTCACCGTTGCGTGACGATCGTTTCGTTTCGCAGTGATAATTTATTTATTTTTTTTTTTTTTTTTTTTTTTTTTTTAGGATACCTTTCTCCTCCATCACATCCCATCTCTCTCTCTCTCTCTCTCTCTCTCTCTCTCTCTCTCTCTCTCTCTCTCTCTCCATCTATATATATTTGGGCGCAAACTCCATCTTGTTAGTAGATGCCCGGAAGGGTTTTATTCGTTGGCTGTCGAGTGTACCGAGTCGACACTTAAATCTGTGTCACTGTGTATTTTAATGGCTCTCTCGACGTCCCAGTCGAAGCTCCGATACATAATCGAGCCAGAGAATCTTTCCGCTCTTTAACGGCGGAGCCTCTGCGATATCTGCCAGCATCTGCGTTTTTCCAGCTGACAATAAAAGATTAAATGAAATGCCGGAGACGTGAAAGGCTATTAAGCCGAAAATTCTTTCGTAAACAGAGCCAAGCTGTATTAAAGAGCCCGAAGCAGAACCGATTTACTTTACCTTTACACGCTCGTCGTTCTTCTATACGAGCGGACAACTCTAAAAGGTAGGAGCTCCGGAGCTCCGGGAACGAGATAGAAATTAGGCCCGGAGAGTCTTTCCGTACTCTCCGCTCTCCTCTCCGATGGCTCGCCACCTTTTTAATGACTGCCACGCCCACGCATGCCGCGATAAGGGAACTTTCCATCCTCGGATTTTCCGCCGTTCCCACACGCGCCTACGAGTCAGTCCCTATCCCCCCGTCCCTCGCCGACCCACTAATTCCCCCTATGGATTATTCATGAGTGTCGATCTTTCGATAATCGGGCCTCTGTCACAATATTTTCATCCCCGATAACATTATTAGGCTCACCTATGTACCTCCCAACCTTTTATACCCTGACTTATACCCCGTAGCCGATGCTCCTCTTCTAATATTCCTGATCTTCCCTCAGACAGGGATGCCGTAACTCTTGTAGACAATATTTCAGACAATATTTCTCAATTGTATCCCCGCAGCCGCGTAATTAATACTCGTTGTTTGCTTGGGCTAGAATATCGGTTTTCCGTTCCCCTCGTCCGACGAGTAATTCAAGCAGGAAATTTTGTCTGTTGGCAAATTCAACCGACGTGTACCACGAGAACCGTAATAAAATTTTGTATTCGCAGACAATCCGGATACGCGATGATCATCGTTATTTGCAAATTTCGCTTATCGCTATTGACTTTCCGAAACCGCGTTGGATTCCCCCCCGTGCCCCCGTGCCCCCGTGCCCCCGTCCCCGACCCACTCCCCCGTCCCGTTCTCGTTGCGAAACTCGGGAACCGCGCGGCGGAAGTGAGCAGATACAGTTCTGAGAAAACGTGCCGATTCGAGCACGAGACCTCCCCGAGTAGAGGATATGCTTCACTCAAAGGGAAAATAATTGAAATCCCAAAGTGCAAGTATCGAAGAAATTCTCACGCGGGAGAAAAGTTGAAAAACAATTAAACGAAGAATAAATAGGCTCTGAATGCGGAGTCGGAAGTTCGTATTTCGACAAGGACGGATAAAAATTCCAGAGTTTTGTTGCCATAAAGTCATAGAGATCTGGAATTCCAGATTTGGAAGCGGCGACAATGTCTGAGAAAAATTAAGCAACCGCCTTGAGAAACAAACCTTAGCATTTACTTGCAGCACCATGTTTTTCATTACGACCGGCTCCAGTTAGGTTTTCTCTCATTACTGTGTACATCGGTTCACTTGCCGGTGTTCTATATCGGCTTAATTAACAAAAACAAAAACAAAAATAAATAAATAAATAAATAAAAATAAAATGCCACGACGTAGGCCATGATAGTTAATGTAACCGACTGACGTGGACGTTGAAGTTTACGGGATTAATAATGGCGCCGAAAGGATTAATCTCGATCTTAGCGGAGGTAAGATCCTTGGCGCACGCGTATGTTTTCCTTAGAGGGTGGGATGGGGAAGGGGTACGGTGACCGGGGGCGGGGGGAGAGGTGTCGTGCGTTCACCCATTCATTCAAGCGTCGTTCATTCGGAGTTGGAAACTCACTCCTCCCTTCCTCCCCGCAGTGCCACGTATCCACCTTTCGCGCTTCCCCCCTACCAAATGTATGGCTCATTCATATTTTCTCTTTCGCTCTGACGCCTTTTCATGCGCTACGACGCTCGCTCGCGAGTGGGTGTGAGGTACGTCAAGACCATATATGGACCTACAGAATATACTCCTTCTCCTCTTAATCTCACTCCATTCTAGTCCCTTCCTACCTTTCATTAAGATGGCTCGGTGAAAGCTCACCTGATCCCTCAGTTTCATTCGTTTCCTCTTCTGTGCCATTCCCCCCCCCCAATCCATCCCCCCGCCACACCTTGTACTAACAATGTCCACCTAAAAATATTAGAGATCCGAGGCCCTTGTTCTAAGGTGTTTTGAATACGTCGTAATTTACATTCGATCCTCGTTATATCGTACGGAAAGCGTCAATGGATTCTTACTGTGTACGTGCATAATTAAGCATACGGATTAAGCATTTTCTCGACGAAATACTCGTCGTTTTATAATGTAGACATTGCTCTAGGCTGGACCAACTCTGCCTCTCGTATCCAAGTCATCATCGTCGTCTAAGAATAATAAGAAATCGATAACAGTGCACAATAGTTTATCCTTGTGCCACCTATCAAATGGCATATTAAAATATAATATAAAAATGTCATACATCGGTCTTTTGACTTTATTTTCGCGAAAAATTTTTATAAACGCTTAGATCGAAAATTCGATCTTAACTTTATTGCATTTTCGTAGCCGCTCCGTAGACTTTTATGCTTCGTAAACAGGGAAATTCCGACTTTATGTTTTAATAGAGGGAAAGGAAATTTGAATAGAAATAATTGTACGTGTACTAAAACATTTTGAAGCGTAAAAATATATTGCAGCCATTTCACCATTGTTTCATACCATTGGCATAACTATATCAATATTGAATATATGTAATGGCACGGTATTTAATTTTAATAAATATTGATAAATACAAGGATTGTTATTTGTTAGTGCGAAATATTTGAATAATATCATTGAAGCTCGAGTGCTTTCAAAGCATTTTACACCGCTTACGGCTCGAATAATAAGTAAAAGTAATAAAGCAGGACTCATGGCGTGAGTAAACTTAATTCTCATTTATTCATTATTGACTCAATGTTATTACTGCCAATTATATTGTAGCCTTATTCTATTTAGCTTTATATAATGTAATTATATACACACGCGCGTATATTATATACGTACGTACGTTGCTGAACGCAATTTGCCTATTATAGTCAATAATAGCATATATATATATATATATATATAAGTAAAATATATGCAAGTATTTACAAAAAAAAAATAATAAGATTTGGTTAGATCATTCTCGGTGAATGATTACCTCATAAAAGAAATATTTTTGGGAAACGAGACGAAGGAAACATTTGAATAAATTATTTCTTATAATGTATTTAAAATATTCAGAGATTATATTTCAGATAAAAAAATGCTTAATATATAATATCTTTAGGCTATTTTTTACAGTTATTTTTTACATTTATTGTTAATGTGAATTTTTCAATAATATGAACTTGTTAGATATTATATTGTTAGATATATGGTTAGAGTAATATTAAGCAATAAAGAGATTTATTGTTATATAAAAATATTGTTGAAAAATTTCTTAAATAATTAAAGGCAAGAACGGGGACAGATAGTAATAACGCTTTAAGTTTATTTCCGCAATCGACATGTCGCATGGATGACGACGAAAACTGCTCCCCCAACATCTTCTGTCAATCATAAAAACATGGCTTCGCGATCCGTTACGGATAAAGAAAGGCTGCCTACTCGTCACGTACTCTATATATCACTACAGAAAAATTTCTTTTTACGTATACAGTATTATGTAAGTTGACGACGAAGAGAACCGAAGACAATGTAAATTAAGAGCGTGCTGAACGTATTTATAACTGAACTTAAAGTTGTTATTGTTGATTTAAGTATTTCAAAGAGCCTCGGTGTTAAAAAAAATCAAGCATTTCTCCTTTAACGTATATTCCACGCAATCAATGACGCGTACGTACGCGTCGCGGTAACGGCTTTAAATAAAAATTCACGCGATTTCGATTATATTATTATATTAACAATATTGAGAATAGTCGATCACGTGGGTGGTAGGTTATTGGGGTTATTGGAAGGGCGGCGGGGGTGGGAGCAGCGGGGGGAGTCTTGAGCGCGGGGAGAGAATGGGGGAAAAAAAAAGACGGGAAAGGCGCGACCGATCTCGATATCGATAGGACTGTTTGCACTTTGCGCGAGCTTTGCGTTCTATTTTCGCCGTTGGTCCGACACTTCTTCCTTGCCACCGCGAAGCTCAAAGCTGCTGCTGCTGCTGCTACTGCTGCTGCTGCCGTTGCTGCTCGTCGTAATCGTCGTCGTCGTCGTCCACGTCGTCGCCGCCGTCCACGTCGTCGTCGTCGTCGTCGTCGTCGTCGTCGTCGTAATTTTAGTAGGCGGCCTCGTCACCGCGTGCTTTTCGCCGCATCACTTTGCCAACGCATGTCAAATCACGCTAATGGAACGATAATAAAAATTATTACGCACGATAAATCTCCCACGTTTTTCTCATCTTCCCCCCCCCCGCCGTCTCTCTCTACCTATCTATCTATCTATCTATATTTTTTTTTCTTTCTTCGTTTTTACAGAATGAGTCAAGATGCGCTCCAGGTTCAGGTTCCCCGCCATAGCGCTGGTTTTGTTCTGCGTCCTGGAATGCTCTGCTTACGGTGAGTCGGGCGGCCCTTATTTTCTACATCACCGTATAAGTATAATAAAATTTCCTTTTCTCTCTCTCTCTCTCTCTCTCTCTCTCTCTCTCTCTGATTTTTATTACACGATTATTTTTAATGATACGTAACGATGCTCGGACTTCTTCTTTATTTAAAAGCTTCAGATAAAACGAGAATTATCGATCCTTTGTCTCTGTGTCAATGAGAGAGGAGAGAGAAAAAAAAAACAAAAAATAAAAAATAAAAGAAAAACAAGTTCGAGCGCGAAAAAGTAAAGCTTTGTATGTCGACAAGCAGGTCAAAAGTCGGAGCCGGGAATGGTGTTCACGCGACATCCCCAGCCGTTTACCGCACCCCTTGGTGATGAGGTTTACTTCGAGTGCAGCTTGAACCTCGCCGCGGAGAAATTCGCCTGGAGGCATCGATCCCTCGGCTCCTCCGAGTGGATACTTTTGGATGCAGTGATGGCCAATGGTGGAAAGACCTCCAAGTACGTGGTTTACTTCGACAACGAGACCAAGGCAGGCGACTACCGTTGCATCGCTTTTTACGGTAACTATGTTACGGTATCTTGTAGAATCGACCTTGTAGATGAAAATTGATCATTGTAGTATCATGCGAAAGAGCACGTAAGCAGGCCGTAAGCGTGACTGGTAAAGGAATCTTCAATGTAGATCCTTGGTTTTAGGGACGAGCGGCTTGGCTTCGGATCCGGCCCGACTCACCCAGGCTCGTATAGACAAGTTCTCCGACAAGGGCAACATCTACCTCCAGGTGCCGCTCGGCAATAACGTCCCGATAACCTGCCCGGTGCCCTACTCCGTCCCCGAAGCTGTGATACAGTTTTTCAAGGACGGCAGTCCCATACAGAACGCGAGCTTGACCGGTAGCAAAGTCATGATTATCGAGAAGCTCAAGTACTCGGACTCGGGTAGCTACCACTGCCAAGCCAATAATTACATAACCTCTGAGACTTACACGAGCAACCACAAGACGCTCCTCTCGGTCGATAAAAATACGACCGACCAGGCGCCGTACTTTATAAAGCAACCTCAGAACGAGTACAAAGTCCAACGCGGCAAGAACGTCACCTTAGAATGCTTTGCTGTCGGCTATCCCATGCCCGAGGTAAGCTTACCATGCCCATCCGAACTATAAATAATAAAATAATAAAACAACCATGTCCATTGAACATCCAATGTCTCCTAAGTTACTCCCCGTTCCCCCGCCCCCCCCTTAAGTTAAAAACTTAACGATCATGCCCCTGCAGGCCTATCCGTGCGCTTGGTATCGGTTGGATATAAATTATCGTCATAGGCCGTTATGAAAGCTATTTTTCATGGGCGCGTAACGATGCGAATGGTATTCACAGGTGACGTGGATGAAATTGGGGAGCTCGCTGCCGAGCCGGTCGAGCTACTCACCGATGGGCCTAAGCCTAACTAACGTCCAGGCCTCGGATCGCGGAGAGTACGACTGCCTCTGGACGAACCGCGCGGGTCGCGTCAAATCTGTGATTATCCTGACGGTGGTGGAGCCCCCCTCGATTATCCGGGCGCCGAAGCTCTCGACATTCCCGGAGGGCGGTGAGCTCGAGCTCTCGTGCAATGCAACCGGTTACCCGGCCCCGGAGCTCGAGTGGCTCATCAACGGCGAGACCCTGGCGCCTGGAAAGAACCTCGAGATCCGGAGCTCGAGCCTCATCATAAGCCTCGTGGAAAAGAAGCACGCGGGTATCGTGCAGTGCGTTGCCAGCAACGAGTACGGCTCACATTCTGGCTACAACTATCTTCGGGTCAGTCCAAAGCAGCACGTTGGCGGCGGCGGTGGCGGCGGCGGCGGCGGCGGCGGTGGCAGCAACGGTGGTGGCAGCAACGGCGGTGGCGGTGGAGGTGGCGGTGGCGGTGGCGGCGGTACAAAGTCCAAGGGCGGCGACTTTGGTGGCCTGTCTAGCAACGGCCACAAGCACACGAGGGTCGGCGGCAGGCGGAGAGGAAAAAATGGAAAGCGAAAAGACACCGGTGAGAGTTATACCCTTACCTTTCTTTCCGCGTCTCCGTCAATGCTTCCGCCTTTTAATAACCTTTATTAGCCGTACTTCTATTTTACTTAGTTAAAAAAAAAAAAAAAAAAGAAAAAAAAGAAAGAAAAAGAAGAAGTAAATTCGACCCGGTAGTTATTACCCGTTATAAGCGTAACCGTTGATTGTAGACATAATGGTGCCGCCGAATCAGCCGAACGTCACGAGACTATCGGACATGTCGGTCATGGTGAGATGGTCGGTACCAGAGAACCACGGGCTGCCGATCTCGTTCTTTAAGGTGCAATATCGCGAGCTCGGGCAAAAGCCCAACAGCAAGCAGGCCAAGTGGATGACAGCCAACACGGAGATACCGAGTCACATAAGATCCTTCGAAGTCACGGAACTCCAACCCGATCATACCTATCGCTTTCGGATAGCCGCCGTCTATTCAAACAACGACAACGCCGTCAGTCCCATTTCGGTATGTACGACGCGGACGTATTATAAAATCCCGGTGGTCCTTGTAGACACCGGGTCGTCCTTGTAGTGGAATGGTGGGCTAGTTTGTAAAAAGCATTTATTCGCCGCAGGTTCGCTTCCACTTGTCACGTAAGGACGGCTTCGAGAGCAACACGATGCCGATCCCGCTGCTGACGCACACGGAGGCTCTAAGCCCGAACGAAGTGCTGCTCATCTGGCAGAATACGAACCGGTCGGCGGACATCGACGGCTTCTACGTCTACCATCGGGCCTCGACGTCAGCCGGCGACTACATAAAGACGACGGTCGAGGGCAAGAGCTCGAGCAACATCACGATATCCCACCTTCAGTCGGACACCGCCTACGAGTTCAAGGTTCAGAGCTTCTCCGTGGGAGCGGCCTCGGAGTTCTCGCAGATACTTAGGCAAAAAACGCGGAAGGTGATGACCGAGGCCCCGGTGCCCCAGGTCCTCGTCGAGAACAAAGTCAAGTCCCCGGTGGAGAGTGTACGGAGCTCGAACATGTACGCGATTATCGGGGGCGTCCTGGGCGGTGCCATACTCTTAGCCGGGCTCGCCGCGGTCGGCATAGCTTACAAAAGGAGCAAGCGCAAGCAGAGCCGGGAGTCCTCGCAGGATGAGGGTAATTTTTTTCTACGCCTCGGCATTACGTTATATAACACGTCCACGTGCGCGCGTACGCGCCTACGTGTACGTAACGTTTTCGTCAGCTTTTACAACAATAATAATAACAATAATAACAATAATAACAACAACAACAACAACAACATTAATAATAACAATAATAACAACAACAACAACATTAATAATGACAATAATAACAATAATAATAGTAAGAAAAATATCGGGGAATATCGGGAGAAATGTAACCACCGCTGGTGTTTCCAGGTAAGCCAATAACGAACGGAAGGGTAATGAACGGCGGAATGACGGACTCAAAGATAAACATAACGTCTAATCCGCTGGCAAGTCTCGAATCTACCGAGGAATCGATGCAGCCTAAGGTCAGTGAATGAATCTTGTGATTGATGCTTTTAACGGCCGGAGATGTCAGCAACGGCGCGGCGTTGTACTATTTTTCACTTCCGTTTCCATAATTCTCTTCTCTCTACGTCTCTTTGCAATAATCTACAGTCTGTGTATCGCTCTACTGTTGCTCTTTCGCCACTTAGTTGACAGCACGCACGCGCACTCGCATACGTGCGCCCGCATACGTAACAAACAACCACTACTGCAGCTTCACACTTATATTATTATTTCAAAAAGAACAAAAAAAAAAAAAAAAAAAAAAAAAAAAAAAAAAAAAAAAATGACGGCTCGCTAGGTGGCGGTGTATAATCATCGTTCGTCTCCCGGCTCGCAGATGATGAATAATGAAACAATGAGCCGATGATAAGTTGAAAAGGTTGCTAAATTACCGGGGGGCTAAAGGCCGGGAAGGAACGCTGGATATAAGAGAAAGAGATGGTCGAACTCTGTCTATACACTAGCCAGCGAGCGGCGCCCCGCAGAGTAAATCAAACAGCAAATCAAACAGAACAACGTTTCCTTTCGATTTCCGCTGCTGCTCTCTATTACAATCACTTGCTCTCTTATCTAATTCTTCGGGGGCTGTCTCATCTGCTCACCTGCTCACCTGCTCACCTGCTCACCTGCTCATCTGCTCATCTGCTCATCTGCTCATCTGCTCATCTGCTCATCTGTCTGCTCATCCGCAACCCACGATATTCTACTCTACTCATCTTCCCCGAATCTCTAAGAAAACACCACAGAACTCCGCCGAATATACGAATTACAAACAAATAACCATATTACAAACAAACAAAAACAAACGTATGAATAGACACGCTCGTAGGTCTGAAAAGACTCTGCTACTGCGCTGTAGATCACAAAAGAAGCGATACGAACGAACGAAAGAACACGCATGTTTCTAAACGCAGAGCGGACAACAGTCGCCAATGGAAATGGCCTCGTTTCTTAACGGCCAGAACAACAACGGCAGCAGCAACGACGGCCACCATCAGCAAGGCCCCCAGCAGAATCACGTGGTCGGCATTCCGGCCGCGATGTCCCAGCCTCATCAGGACGCGAGTCCCGCTGGCGGAGCTGCCCTTAACCCGCCGACGATTGAATCTCCTCCCCTGTTGCAGACTACGCTACCGATCGAGCAGCCCCTCTGAAACTCCCGTCGCTCTTTCGTTGGGTTTTTTTTCTCCATCCCCCACCCACCCTTTGTTTTTGTCTTCCCCCATTGCACTGACAGAACGCGTACTCTTTCCATCCCTCGACCCCGTGCCATGACGTCCTCGTGCCACGCGCCCGGCAGCGCCGCACATCCCTTTGTCATTACATCTCGACGGCGCTTCTTTTCTTCTATTGCCGTAACGTTCTGCCAGTGTAATGACGCTATTCTACGTAGTCTCCGACTACTTATCGTACGACATGACGTCGTGTGAGCGACTTTTCTTTTTTTTCTTTCTTTTTTTTTCTTTACTCACGCGACGAAGAAACGTACGTCATTACTTTGGGGAATCGGAACGATCGCCGCCCCGTCGATCCCACGTCCATTGCTCGTCCTCCTGTCGAGGAGCCCCTCTCCGCCGCCTCCAGTCCTCTGACCCGCGCACAAGCGCACGCTGACACACGACCAGTGAGTGTACTCTATCTACTCAACGCTCGCGTTTGCCTTCAGCCGTGGAAATGTATCTTCTCCGTTGCCTTAAAGTTTCCCACACTCGCAAAGAAGCTTCGGGAATATCCGAATAAACGAGCGTCTCCTTTGCATTATTTGCGTGAATCTTCTTTTTTTTTTTTCTTTTTCTTTTTTTTATTTCCATGCTGCGGACAGACGCAGCCTGAAGGACATTACGAAGGGAATTACGTTTATGTAGTTCGCTATGGCTAAAGTCAAAATGAGACAGACGATTGTCTCGAGCGTTTTCATGTACCTGTGGGATTGCATATTTGAATCCAACCGAGACTCTTTCTTTCGCCTAAAGTTTTATAGGACTTGAGAGAGTGTAGCGAATTAATAAATTTCATCATAATTTTATTGATGAGTAATTACGTTTGGTAATAGAAAAAAAAAACATATGGTATTATTATGCACCGGAACTTTGGGCATCTTTAACAGCCAAATGCTTCTATGCTCTATTACTAGTATGCATCACACCTACCAGTCAAATATTATTATTAGCTAATGTAACTTCTCTGGTACTGCATACTTCAAAAAAAATGGAGGCGTATACTCCTATACACCTCCATATCCTCCCCCCCCATCCCCCTCCCCCCTTCTATAGGGATAAAAGTACATAGTGAGCAAGGTTTTATCGTACACTTATTGCATATCAAGTTTTCCTAACTAGTACAATTTCATACACCTTATCATCTCAGAGAGAAAATTGTATATAAATTCACGTTATTCTTTAAAATAATTCTGTACGCACTAACACGTATACGTGATCGATGTATTTTTTATAAATTTCAAGCACACTCACTGTTAGTGACATGTGTAGATTTATTGAGACTGCATTTTGCATAACGAAAAACAAAAACAAAAAAAAAAGAAAAGAAAAGAAAAGAAAAAAAGTAAACGAGAAATGTATATAATTTTTTTTTCCAGTTTAATGCATCAATTGTGTATATAAAATTAACCGTAAAAGAATCTCCATTTTTTTTTCTTCTTTTTTCTTCAATAAGCAGCTTTTACGTATCAACAAATACAATACAATTAATTTAGAGTTTAATGCCCTGCTTTAAAATTAAGTAAAATAAAAAATTGTGAGATTAAATTATTAACTAGTTAATATATTTTTATAAACTTTTTTTTATTGCTTATATATTTTAGTATGAAATTTTTTAAAATTGTAAAAAAAAATTTTTTTATACACAAAATCAATTTATATTAGGGTAAAATTATTTATAAAATAATTATACTTTAGATAGTAACTTTTATAAAATTATTATATAACTAAAAAAACAATTATAGAGATGGAGACTATTATTATTTAGCTAACAGTATTGTTTTTTTTTTTGTTTTTTTAAATAAACGCTAATTACTTTGGATACTAATTATTACAATAATTTTTTTTATTATAATACGTAATTATTATACATAGAACTACTTATACAACGAAGCTGTAACCCAAAACGGATAGTCAAAGGCAGCCTCGAAAGCGTTTTTATCTAATCACATTAATTGGATTTCGTAAAATAATTTAAACATGAAATAATATGAATATTCATATGGAAATTAAAACAAATATATGTAAAACTTAAGACAATTGAAGATTTTTGTAGTGATAATTAGGTTATGCGATGCGCACGTTCAAAACTTTAAGAAGAACATTTTTAATTTTTTATGAAATGTGTATCTGTTGGATTTGTAAATATATTTATAAGATATATATTTATAAGAAAGAAAATTATACGAGTTAGTTAAGCATAAATTTTATGCAAAAAGAAAATACATTCACGTCATGCATCCGAATCACCGATCGAAAAACCACTCGTTTTATTATACACTCCAGGACATAAATATCTATCTACACAGATATACTCATACACATTCTCTGTCTCGCGCAACAGAGAAAAAACTGTTCGGGCGCACTATAAAATTGTTTGATGACATATAGATGTACATAGTAGATTATATTAATTATCGTCATTCAATTACATCGCACTGTTCGAAAAGGATAAAACATAATTTTATGAACAACCACTATTTATAAAAAAAACCGATAATCCCTTATTGTGTACTTAATATTTTTTAATAAATCATCAAATATAATTATAATAATAATAATAAATAAATAAATAAATTTAAAAAAAAATTATAATAGTAATAATAATAATAATAATAATAATAATAATAACAACAACAACAACTGATTTATTGAGTTCTATTCATTTTGCCTTGCAATGTACTCTCTACCCCTCCTGCCCCATCCCCCTCGCCGCAATTTCTTTTAGTTTCCATATTTTAGTTGAAGTACGTAGACGAATTCGGTGTACACGAGGTACAGTCGATTTCGGTAGGATGAAGCGAATCTCATGCTTCTATCGCTCGAAGAGGGATAATTTGAAGGAAATACTTATTTATCGTTTGAATTAGTAAAGAATGTTTAACAGCTGATGCTCTCGGCCCGTCGTAGCCAATGTAACGGTAAATGTCCAGATAAAATAGCAATATGAAGGAATTAGAGCTGGCCTCATTTATCTCAATAATGATTAAAGACCTAATTATTAAAGCCTTTGGCTCTCTACTTTCGTTAAATGGTGGTGTAACGCGAGGGAGCTGTGAGAAAGAATTTCTGCGCGTATGTAAATCCGGACTCTGACTGAATCCTCGGACAAAGGAAGAAGAAAATCGTATGTAAAATTTAAGCCGCGTAGTCGAGCGATCGACATAAATGCATCTTCATTCGGGTATTCGCATGCCTCGAGTGCGGAAGAGTATCTTTAGCTTGGCAGTAATAAGCTCAATCTGAAGCGTTGCTCCCACTTAGGCAATGCTCTGCACGTCGACCAGCTTTTATCACCATACCTTTCTCCGGAAATTCGACGTATCCTATAAGCCTGCAGGAAGAAAAAGTCCTTGAACCCGGCCGTCCGTACACTTTTTGTCGATCTTAAAGCTACAAACGCGACAGTTCTCGCGTTTGTATTCTTACAATGGATGCATCTCGGAACTCGGGCAATCTTCAACGTAGAGGGGGGAGGGGGAGCAGGGCGGGCGGTCCAACTCCATGTGTGTGGCCGCGAACACCCGGAGGCGTGTAAGGTCTGACAATAGTGCTAGGCCAAGGAGATGATCTGGATCCCCGATCTTGGATCGACAGCTGGGAGATCAACGTACTCCCGAGCCCGTACAATTTCTACGGGATCTCGGGATGCTATTCACGTCACTATTACCAATAACCCCAATAACCGCCAAACGCGCCACGACGACATTACTTTGGCGAATCCACAGGAATTACTTTTACTTGCCGCATTTTTATCCGCACTCTCTATCCGTATTTACTAATATTCGAATAAGCTTATATTCGCGGTTATAATTTACGTTTCTTCGACTTGGTCTTTTGACGAGGAAGAAGTAAAAACATACTCTAGGTAGAACCAGTCCCTTTCGTATCCGTGCCCGTTGCCTGGATTTTATTGCTACGGCCCTACCTTGCACCTTACGTCTCGCAGGGGATTCTCGTAAGTTTTATCGTTTCACTTTTTAAATTAAGAACAATTTACCGAATAAAATTGGATCTTGGGAATAAGTAAAATTTATGTCATTAATGATCCCGCTCATTTCCGAATGTCAACGTGTCTGTACGGTTTGCATTATTTTACTAATTTACTAATTTAAATATTTTACTTTTCTTGTACTAATTTTTATTTTATTTTATCGAATCCCGTTGCCTTTACTTGTTATCGTGTATGCCGATACTCGGGTCATTCGAAATTTCAATCAAAAGTATCATTCAAAATTATACTCTCTATCGATCATTTCGTACCACGTGATATTCTTCTTCGCTCCTGTATTTATAATTCCAAAGCTTAAATGTTCTACAAAAAAAAAAAAAAAAAAAGTAATGAGTTATTTAAATATATGTTTTCGAACACGTGCCCTAATGGATTAATAATCTCGCATATAGTTTTAATTGCTACGCCATTGAACCCTCAGAGATTGATTTAGGACGTTCAAATGAAAGATTAGGCCAGATTTTCTCTTGCGTGGATGTTGGATTCACGATCGTGAATTCGACAATACGAATTATCAGTCGCGAATCTTATTTAGGATCGCATCTCGCAGCTCTGCGAGTGCACGGCCCAGTTGCTACGAAGACCTTATCTCGTAAGGACGTAAGACTCTTACAATGGCAATATTTTCATGGCGAATTTCCCCCCACCCCATAGAGACGGACGAATCGCTATTATTGTACCTTTTTTTTTTCGTGATTATCGAGGGAGATTGATCAGATAAAAGTTGGAGTCCTCTCGTCATTTCGACAATACACGCTCGTCCGTATCTTGGCTTCGTCCGCACCGGCAGCGGACTGACAAGCCGCCCAGTTGCATCCACGACTCGCAGCTAAAGTGTCCGTATGCCTCGGGTGAAGTCGGCCGAGCCGAGGTCGGCCGAGCCGAGCGCTTTGAGGAACGTCGAGACGAGCGGCACTGAGACCAGTAGTCGTGGGTGTAAGCCGATGCCGCGGTGCGGGCAGTTCGTGCATGCTCGGTGAGCCGGGCCTGTCCGAACGTACGAGTAAACTCGTATACACGACTCGGACGCTTGCGTTTTTCTCTTCACGCCTCCCCGTCGTATTTCCCTTATACGTATTACACGCCCAATAGGTCTATTATTTTCGAAACCTACGCAGACCCATAGGCTCACCGCTACAAATACAGGGTAGGGTGGCTGCCTTGCAATTACTGCACCTCTGCTCGCTTAAGTAACCTCACCTGGCCAACTCCTATTAAATATATTACTATATTACATTGGCTAACGTTAAATATTACAAGAAATTAGGATATAGAATTTAAATGAATTAACAGTAACGTTTAACCCGGTGGTAACGATAGCCGAAAAATCATGCAAAGTGCCAATTATAAAATGCAACTGTCGCTCGGTTCGAAGGTTAAAATATCGCGGCGTTGATATTACTGTTGCTATGCAGGGGATGGGATAAAGGACGAGGTTGCCGGTGAATAATCCGCGCTTTAAATTTATACGAAGAAATTGTTTCATCGAGCACTAAGTTGAAGGAGGAAAAAGCCAATGTGTAAATTAACGTGCCGCGGTGGCCAGTCGTCGCCTTTATATTAGAACCTATAAATCTACATATTAAGGCTTAGAAGTACTTAAGGCTTAGAAGTCAGGTGTGCGTGAGCGGGGGGATAGACAATGGCGGGCGCCGTGACGACGAAGGAGAAGTTACCTGCACGGCCCAGGTATGGCATTTCGGCCTTTTATGGCACCAAAGACGTAGGGTGTCTGGTTACGGGCTAAATATGCACGTGGCCCCTGACCGTTCGAGTAATTGCAGTGGTCCGACAGGTACTCACTCACGGTTCGGGTAACTCGATGGACCGGCAAAGATGAGCACAACGAACAACAGCCCCACGGTCAACACTTTGTGATTCATCGGCACGCTTCGCTCCACCCTTCGGCCCTTGAACTCCTAATTCTCCTACGTAATTAACTGAGCCTACTTGGTTCCTATTACTTGACCCAAGCTACAGCGCGAGAAAGAGAGAGAGAGAGAGAGAGAGAGAGAGAGAGAGAGGGACAACAACGACGACGACGACGACGACGACGACGTTCTTCTAACTTGAAAATAGAATTCAAACTAAAAAACCTTCGTTCTAGGCCCTGTTGCCCCCCCCCCTACGGATTGGAGGATAATATACCACATTACCCTCCTCCACCACTACGCTCACCTCTTGACTGACATTTATTTTATTTATAAATAATTGAGCGACCACATGGCTACGGGCTCGAACGGTATCATAAATTTTAGAACATTAAGGATGATGAAAAAAAAAAAAATAAATAAAAAAAAAATAAATAAATAAATAAGATAAGATAAAAACGAATGTTTTCGAATGAATGCCGATGATTTTGAAAATTCAAATTGGAATTCTTGAACGACTGAAAGCATATTGAGAATGAAATGCCGATTTGTCCCAGAATCGCAAAGTCGGCCAAAAATAGCATAAAAATGAATATATGAAAACGATAAACTCGTTCTTTACGAACTATCGTAAGGAATGCGAATGTATAAAGCCCGAATTTTTAAGACTCTCGAATCACTGCAATCTCAGTTGATCAATCGCATGATAAATCATGGCCTTGAGGCATATAAATCATGAGGACATGGACGAACGTTATTATTAGGAGTGTGACGGTCCGAAATTGGCGGAAACGGCCGATTGAAACAAGAAAATGTCTTCTTTTTTTTTTTTTTTTTTTTTATTAAGGAGCGTAGATGAATCGCCTCGACGTTAAATACTCGACGTTAAATCGAGTTTGAACCGAAGCGCATGAGAAGATTTGACCGGCCATGCAAATTACTTTATTGGCACGCGGAGCTCATTATTTCAAGTAGACGGCGGGTCTCTTTTCCTTTTAGCCTTTTAGTTCGCACTCGATAATCTCACGCACTTCTCTCAATCGACGCACAAAACTTGCTGTATTAATTCATCTTCCTCTTTTTGTCATTTTTCGCCAATATTTACAGCTCAACTTTTACAGAAAATATTAAACAACATTTAATGGAAAAACAAATGACAAATTTGAATAAAGTCCGATTCTTCAGGTAAGTTAATGACAATTAAGTTGATTTATTTATTGTAAGTGATGAATATTAATAAAATCTATTCATTTATTAATACAGATATTCGAATAATGCATATTAACGTGAATCTCGAAGGGATAAGAGTAAGAGAATAAAAAAATTTACAGACGCTTGAAAATCAAGATTTTGGATCCTGTTTTTAAATTGAATATTATTACAAAAAAATTAGTAATCATCATCTCATCAGTGATGAGAAAGTTTTTTTTTTTTTTTAGATAAATATGAAAAGTTTATTTAAGCTTTTACATACTGATATATTTTGTGAAACGTTTTATTGATTAATGTGCTATTGTGAGCAAGTAGGCCTCAGATCGATTCAAATACAATTACGGCTACTACAAAAAAGTATAACTACTACCTTAGAATTAACAGTTATTATTAATAAATATTTATTAAACAGTTAAAGTTAAAAGTAAAGTGATATTGTGTAATTGAGATACTAGATAAGTGTAATTAAAATTCGCTTTGCTATAAAAAAAAAAAAAAAAAAAAAAAAAAAAAAAAAAAAAAAAAAAAAAATCTACGTCATATAACTGGATGCAAAATAGAGTAACGAAATAAAAAGATAAAAAGTGTGGTCAGAAAATTAAAAGGAACAAAAAAGTGTGCCGATACAAGCATCGACATCAGTGGTTGTTAGCGCATGCGCACTTTTATTTCATTAACAGCATACAATACAAACAAGTATAATTCATATCAGTCTGCTAAGTGTAAAACATTTTTGCCCGCATCGGATATGCAATCGAACTATAATGTAAGTAATATTAAGTATAATTTAATTCTATTTAGAAGTGACTTAGTTATTTTAACATATCTTGAGATTTTAAATAAATACTAGACCCATTTCAAACGATTTGTTCGAAATATTCTTTAACTATATCAATAATTGAAGTATAGGCTTCTTCAAGGCCAAGTAAGTCTATTAAAATAAATAAAAACACTGTTTGTTAATAACAAATATATGTATTTATGTTTTGTACAAGCACATGTATATACAAAAACCTTATATTTATAAGTAATCCTTGTATTTAATTATTGCTACTGAGCAATAATATGAATCCATTAACTTTTTAAAATTATACTAATCGTTTTAAGAGCTAGTTACAAGTAATTTTTTCATTTCACATCTTTTATGAAATTATTACTTCTACATAAATATATACAAATATTCGAAGAACTAGGTAGGTTATGGAGGATCTTGATCAAACATAACCTTAAAGAATGCTTGTCATACTAAAAAAAATTCATCCGTATGCTTATTTCGTAATCACAATATTTATTAAAAATAAAATTTGAAACTGTTTTATTAATTATTTGTACGTTCTCGTAAAATTAATAAAATTTTCTATTAGTTCAAAATTTAATACTCTCAATATAGATAATTTTCTAGTATCAGTTTTTAAATTGTAATATTAAAGCTCATTAATTTTTTTAAAATTTTTGTAACTAGGAGATTTTGTAAAATATGTAAAACAATTATATTATTAAATATTTAATTTCTTATTTCATTAAATTTAAATTTTTTTTTATAATTTTCATACTCATAATTTTCTTATTGCGTAACACATTTAAATTCTGTTCATAAATAAATTGTTTGCAAACAATACTTCTAATGAGATTTTCTGAAAAATATTTGTCAAAGAGTTTTTAATTAGAAATAATTATTTTTGTAGTATTACTTATTAGATAATATTGCAAAAATTTTTAAATGTCGATATATAATTAAAAAGTTTTATTATAATTACAATTTCAGGTATATTAACTAAAATGGATAAAAACGAAAATATTACGGTGTCTCAAATAGGTAAATGTAAAATATATAATATTATTTAACTTATGTAAACGTATTATATATATATATATATACATGTATTACCTACTAATTAGAAAATATTGCAGAACATCAGACAGATGCAGATGGAAAAGATTGTAAGAAAGAGGAAATAATCGATTTAGATTCATCTGATAATTCTGGTTAATAAATTACTTGTATAATTTGTATTTATTAAAACAACTTTTATGGCTGTAAATAGTTTTTAATACTTTTAATTTTTAGATATAGAAGTAATAAAAGTACGCAGGATCGTTACATTTAGAAAATGTAAAAATATTCATAAAAATAAATTACAAAATCCTGGAGATAAAATTACCAATATAAGTTCTGGTTTGTAATTAAACGTGTATCTTTACTATACATTTATATTTTCTTATATATAAGTTTGTTTATACATGATTTTTAAAAAACTTTTCTAGAAAATTGTTTATTAAAAAATGAACAGGAATCGTTTATAAAAGAAGAAATTATAATTTCGGATGGTTCAGATTGTGATGGTACAGATCGCCTAATTTTTTATAATAATTATAACTGCGAAATTTATTATTATCTAATTTTTACTAGTGAATGGTTTTCTGTTACAGATGAAAATCAATCCAAAACTAGTAAAAAGCGAAGAACTGTCTTTAATTATAATTTAAATAATTTTAGAAGTATCTATAAGAGATCAAAACCTATTCGAAAAGGTAATGGATGGTCAATTAATTTTATTAATATTTTGAAATGATTAAATGAAATGTTATTATTGAAAAATGTTAAAATATAATTTTTTCACGCAACCTCCGCTTATAACTTAAATTTGTAATTTCGTTTATTGTAGATATTAAATTTAATATTCTTTTCATGTTTTTCTTTTCCAGAAAATCTGAGTTCAATTACCATTAATTGTCCGCGATGTAACAGGACAAAAACTTTATTTAGTACAACGATAAGAACTAGTTGTAAGGAATGTAAAGTCAATATGTCGTACATTTGTAACAAGTGCACTTTTCGATATGATTCATTGCCTGCGCTTTACAGACATTTGAAAATACAGTGTCGATCTCTATTGCCGAACGGACAAATTCCAAGTAAGAGATCCAATACCCCCAGCTACAAATAACTTTGTAGTTATATTATATATAATATAATAAGGCGGAGAATTGATATAAAAGTAATTGATATAAAAATTCATGCATTTACAGCACCACTGAAAACATTCATTCGAAGGTGTGCAAAATGTGGCAGTGTCCAGAAATTATGGCAAACAAGAAAGTATAAGAAATGTCGTACGTGCAAAATAAACATGTGCTTCGAGTGCGTCATCTGTAGTAAGAGCTACACGTCCTACTCGGGTCTCTACGTTCATGCGAAACTCCAGTGTCAATCGCCTTTGAAAACTTATTATTGCTGCAACTGCAGTTTCAAATGCACAAGTCAAGGGGTCTTGGTGAGGCATATAAATATAAGCCACTTTGAGCCGTACATGGTGGGCCTCACGTGTAAGAAATGCAAGAAGACCTTCCCTGATGCCATGCGGCTTAAAATGCACAGATTAAACTGTGGCGTAGGCTTCTATTACTGTAAATTTTGTTCTTATAAATACAAGTATCAAGATAATTTAAAGAAGCACTTAATGAGCTGTCACAAGGAAAGCGTACAAATCGAAAGCCTTGATACCATGGTTGCAGAGATGTCGAACAAAAAACCGAAATCCAAAGGTGAAAAGATGTTTTTATTATTGTTGTTGTTGTTGTTGTTGTTGTTGTTGTTGTTATTAGTATTATCCGAGTCAAATCGCGAAATAAAGAAAAACAGAATAATGATCTGTAGATATCGTATTAGAAATGAATTTTGCTTTCATTCTTTTCGTTAAATAAATAAATATTTTTAAATGATCATTTGAGAAAACAATAATTCTATAATTAATTTGCAGAAAACAAATCAACGAGAGTGGATAACGACAAAGAAGGTAAATACATTACTTACACGATATTCGAAATGATGTAAAAATATAAAACCATAGACTTAACACTGCGTATGTATTTTATCCAGCTCTTCAAAAAATGAAGAAGTTGTATTGCCAACAATGCAAAGAGTCCCTACCTTATGTGCCGGGTTTGCACAATTGCTCCAATTGCAATATACGATTCTATTATGCGTGTAATGGGTGCAGCAAAATTTTCAAGGGCAGATCATCGATCTATCGTCACATTCGCCGAATGCATTCCAAACTGAAGCACAGCTGCAAGAACTGTAACAGGCTCTTCTCGTTTTACGGTGATATGAACGAGCATTCCAAGTCGTGTGGCAAAGACCCTCAATATGAATGTAATATCTGTTACTTTAAAACTCGGTATAAATACAATCTTAGTTGCCACATGCATAAGCTACACAACGAAAATAGACGTTCTTTCACCTGCAGCAACTGCGGAATCGAATACAAAACTAACAAGTCCCTACAGAGGCATATTTCATTTAATTGCACGCAAGTTATAAAACCATTGTAATTACTGTTGTACAAATACGAGATGTAGTGTTTAAATTTAATTGAATATTATGATAAATCCTTTATTCTTCATAGAATCGATAAATGCGTGTCTTGTGTAGATACAAATCACACGATTTATGCAAGGTGTCCTCATTATTTTACAAAACAATTTAATTACCTAGAAAATATTGTTCATTGTGCATTTATATTAAAAATATAATATGTAACTTAATATATAGAATTAATTTCTTTTATATATAGATACGGTGTGGAGAAAGATTTATTTTTTTGTCAAAATATTTGTGATTTATTTATTGTATAAATTATTTTATTGAAATTAATAGATAAATGATATATAATGTTTATCCTATTAATTTAAAAGCTAAATTTAATATTATTTATTAATATTATTTAAAGAAAATTTTTGTTGATACAGATATTTCGAAAAATTCTTTTTTTTTTTTTTTTTTTTTTTTTTTTTTTTAAAGAGCAAATGCTAAGAGACCTTGAAGTAATTTTTAAGTTTTTATTTTATTTTTTTTACAATTTTTTCTATCGTATTTTATAATTATTAATTTTTTTAAATAATTTACCAAAGAAAATATTTAAAATATCATCTGATGAATAAAAAAAAAATAAAAATATTAATACTAATTATAAGATTTTATATAAGAAGTAAATTATTGACTGATTGTAAATTTGCTAAATAATTTATGCAAGACTAGGCTTCTCGAAATTGAATTTTATAAATGAAATTTTATTATTATTATTACTATTACTATTATTATTATTATTATTATTATTATTATTATTATTATTATTATTAAAAGTACATGATTCGTAATGTTAATAAAATGAAAAACGTTATTTTTCATGTTTAACTTAGATTTAATATAATTTTTATTATTTATTGTTTCTTAAAAAATATAATTAACAGTTTAAAAACATTACAATTAGTAATTATATATATTTTTTAAACAAGAGTCCTTATAAATGATTCTTATCGTAAATTATAAATAATATTCGGATTTGGAAAGCAGTATGAGAGTTATTTTAAATATAAGCGTGTATTCCTTAATAATAATTGATAAATATTTAAGTTTCAAATGTATAAACAAAAATTTATTTTTATTTGACCAAAGTAAGATAGTAAGAACAATTTGTACCTAGTATTACGATTATAGTAAAAAAAATTTTTTTTTGTTTTTAAACATTTTAATTGTAAGAAAATAGACGTTGATTGTCAAAATAAGATTAAAATAAGTCATTTTTTCATTAATGAGGTTTAGGTAAAATATTGTTTGTCGTCATTCTGTTTTAATGTAATGTAAAATACCAAAAATATATAA
This sequence comes from Ceratosolen fusciceps, assembly GCA_018883505.1. Taxonomy (NCBI): domain Eukaryota; kingdom Metazoa; phylum Arthropoda; class Insecta; order Hymenoptera; family Agaonidae; genus Ceratosolen; species Ceratosolen fusciceps. The sequence goes on from RCIC01000009.1 coordinate 1,260,328, forward strand.
CTGAAAAATAAAATTAATGTCAATCTTATTTTTAATTGATTTGTGTGATGTGATTTGCTCGATAAGGAAAAGTTTCTTACAGTTTAGTTCATTTATTTTGTATGTTAATAAAAACATTTTTACATAATTTTTAATATTTACAATCAACCCAATTTACGTAAAAAAATATTAATTATACAGAACGTAATAAATCCAGGCTTAAAATTAGAAATATGATTAATCTAATTTTATCTTTATTGTTATTAAATCGATGTTAACATTGCGGATCGTTTGAATTGTTTTTTATTTCATTTTGTTAAAAGAAATGTATTTTTTATTTCACTGGTTTTTAAATAAATCTTTGCTTTCTACCTTAGCATTGATTTTTTATTTTTCAAATACTTTTAATACAAATATAAATTATAATATAAATAATGTTTTGCATATTTGTTTGAGTTTTGAAAACTGTGTTTAATTTTATAATTTTGATGAAATATAAATAAAAATTTTTTTCAAAATAAATTGTCGAAAATTATTTACATATTGTAAATAATGCTTAAGAGTTGTATTACTATTTAAAATAAAATATTAATTAATTTAAGTTTTCAATTAACTAAATTAACTTAAATGATTGTCATAATTCAGGCATAAGTGCAGTTTTAAGTTTTAAGATTTTTTACAAAATTTGTACTTCAATACTTTTCTATTAAATATCGTAGATATGATAATTATTATGTTCTTTTACGTAAAAAAATTAAAAACAAAAACATTTCTAATATTCAAAGAGTATAAGCGAAAAGAATCGTCATGTTATATTAGTAATAATAAATATGGCATGTATTGTATATGAATCTCTGTTATGAAATTATTTTAATTGCAGTCTATAAGCAGACGGTCAACAAGCAATAATAAAGCTCTTGATATTGTTTATTCAAAGCATTGCTATTACCAGTTACGCACTAGATAACTGTTTCTTCACAGAGATAGTAATGCACGAAACTGCTTATGCACATCGTTTGCGTGGCAATCCAGACGCATCGAGTGATTTTGCAATAATCTGCATCATAACGGTTTGTTCATAATCAATTGCTAAAGCCATTGATACATGAGAAATTTAAGCGCCAGGATTCGAATAATACAAATAAATCGGTGTATTGTATTGCATAGGTGTGGGTATGCACGCGCGGCTAGACGAATATCCGTTGTTGTTGATTGTTGGTAATGAAAAGAGTCTACGTTATGAAGCAATTCTTAATAGCGACTTATCACTCGATTGTAACGATCGATTAACTAAATGAGCGAATCGCACACCTTTCCAGTCACAACTTTAATGAAGCTATAAAAGCAAGTAAACAAAGCTTATCATCTATGCGCACTGTGGTTCGAATTTCAAAACAAGAGCTTACGTGCCTGCCAAAGCAAATGCACCCCGTCCTTACGACTCCGTGGCTCATCTTCAGGGCTCCGAAATTTGCGTCCTTTTTCTTTCTTTTTCTTTCTTTTTTTTTTTTTTTTTTTTTTTTTTTTTTTATTTCTTTAGCTAACCTTCAGTAGGAAGAACATCGATGGAAAGGGCGGCGGTAAAGGAGGAGGAGGAGGAGGAGGAGGAGGAGGAGCAGCAGGAGGAGGAGGGGGGAATAAGAGAGTTCGTCAATGTGTCGACATAACATTACTTTCCTCGGCGAAGGAGTGCTCGAGATCGAGTTTTTACGCGTCTGTACAGTTCGAACGTAGAGTCGAGTTCAGTCTCATAATGATGTTCCTCTCGGACCTGTGACCTTAAAATTGCTATTTAATTTATTTCAACCATACCCGGAGAACAAGCCAAGCTCGTGCGAGGATGGATGCTTCCTCGGTCGAAGGGGTTAGGAACTATCGAATATCCCCTCATCTTCAGCCGCTACCTGCAAAAGGTCAATCCACCTACATTTCTTTTATTCTCCAAAGCTAATCAGATGCATCGACTTCAATGTTTTATATACTTTTATCGTTAAAATAATATTTGAATACCTGTATTACTATATTGGTTAATTTAGTCAAATACAAGTAGCTTGTCGAATAAATTACTATAATAATTATTATTGGTAAATATTGAATAATATTATATAATACATAATAAATACTAGTAATTGAAAAAAACAATATTATTAGATATTACCATTAGATATTACTACTACTACTGCTGCTACTACCACTACTACTACCACTACGACTACCACTACTACTACCACTACCACTACCACTACCACTACCACTACCACTACCACTACCACTACCACTACTACCACTGCTACTACTATTACGACTATTTTACCAACTAACCGTGATTGTATATTTTTACCTTTTTTAGACATCAGTCAGAGTCAAAATGTAATATCTTACCAAGATATAGCTACAAAATTACTAAGTGAAAGATTACTTCTGACAGCATTAGAACTTCATGTTGAGCTATGTGAAACAGATCGAGAATTGCCAATTTTAAAGGATTTCTTTTCCAATCCCAACAATTTTGAGTGCTTAAATATGAAATCGGAACCATGCTTATCTTTACGTGAGAATTAAGTATTAATTACAAATATATTAATGTATATACAACTGCTTTAACGTGATAATATAATATAATATTATGTTTTAATTTATATTTTACATAGTTTTACTTCTATTTATACAATTTTATAATTAAATTTTATTTTTGTAGCTCGGTCATCGAGTCAAGCCACCTTAGATTCGCTTGACATGACTAGGTACTCTGAAGATGGTGGAGGAGTTGATGAGAGGGTAGCGGTACTTGAATTTGAATTGAGAAAAGCAAAGGAAAACATCAATTCGCTGCGAGCTAATCTCACTGTAGTAACAGGTTCTAAAAAATTTTTACTTATAAATATAATAATTAAATAATAAAATATGATTGTAATTTTGAATAGTAAAACATCCTTTTTCTTTTAAGTTAAAAAAAAATATAAAACTGTTTATTTGACAGAATCTGAAGTGAGTTCCCCTGACAAAAACACAGATAAACACAGAGTCATTGAGCAACCAATAAAACCCCACGAACAGCGAGCTGTTAACTATCTTGTAAATGAATATTTGTTAGCCAATTCATATAAACTGACTTCGATTACATTCAGTGATGAAAATGAGAATCAAGATTTCGAAGATTGGCAGGATGTAGGCCTAAATATCCCTAAACCTCCAGAATTGCTACAGATTTACAGGGATTTTATGAGGTCCACTGGCTATGATAAACCACCGTCGAGCTCTGTTGCTGTACAAACTGACGATGAAAAGCCTCAAAATTTGGTGAAAGAACTAGAACTGGAAAAATTAGTTAGTGAACAAGTAGAGGAGATGGAGCGACTAAAAGAACAAGCTATTTCATTAGAACAAGAGAAGTTAAGTCTTCAGGAAATGATTGAGAATGTTAATTTAAATAGCATCACTGCTAGGGTAGGATAATATTTAAAATATATTATTTTAAATGTAACTAAAAGTATTATTTATATATATATATATATATATTTATTTATTCAAGCAGGAAGGTCGTTCTGGGACAATTCAAACATTAAATTCCAATTCTACAACTCCTGATAAATTTGAAATGTTAGAATCGCTACCTCAGGATGCTTCATCGTCAAATGCTGTACAAGAAGCCGAAGAGGATGACAGCGCATCCATGATCGTAAGTCTGAACGAAACAGAAACGAGCGAACGTGACTGGACGAGAATTCAATTTCCTAGGACGGACGGTACCGACAATACAGTTAATGTATTTAATTTACCATCAAGGTGTGTGTAAAAGTCTTTTTTTACTTATCGTGTATATTAAGGTCAGGAAAACGTAATGAGCAGTTGGGGTTATTGTCAGGTATCTCCCCGCAGCCTTTCGGTGTGAAGTCCTTAGACAATGCCAGACCAGCCTGCCCCCGAGCGCTATCCAGATAATCGAGGAGCCACTGAAGGAAGGAATTACCCGCGACACCCTCGTCGACATTGCTACTATCACGTTGCCGCGCATCATCTCCAACGTCATTCTAAATAAGCGCGAGGAGGTCATTGCTTTGTTGCTGAGCCTCGTGAAGTTACAGAACAAGGCGATCGAACGCGAGAAGCTTTTGCAAATTCTGTTCAATCTTCAGAAGCGGCCTCACGAGGATGACAGACAAATGATCGTTGCTGGTACGGAAAGAACATTGTAGCGCCGCTCGCTTGTATGGCCTACTTTACGTACTATTAAATTCATTCGACTGTTTGTTTACAAGTTTTTCATGGCTCGTGATCTATGTCCTGGCATCTCGTGCGCATCAGCGGGACTCGAGTCGGGTTGCGAAATTTATGAAAACAAAGAATCTTAAGATCACTAACAGTTCTAACAGATTACTTACCGCTGCCCCTAAGAATACGTCGGCTTTGTTCTTTGATTTTATTAAAACGCATCGTAAAATGCAAGCTTCCCGTTCGCTAATGATATTCATAAATCTGACGATAGAGCCCCTTACATGTGTCCGTCTACTGTGACCTTCGTGATAAACCGTACGTGGACGGCAATGGTTGCGCATATACCATTAACTGAATGCCTGAATTGTTTTGGAAAACGTTTAAGAATGGAAGCGATAGTATAATACATACAATCCTATTACGCACAGGATTACCTATACTCCTGAAATATTGGCGATAAATAAGCTGTATAAATAAGCGAAAAGACGAGGCTGGGGGCCCCTCGCGTATAAGACGACGAGAATAAGGTAATAAGAGGAACACTTATGGTCGTAGAAGGTCTCAGACCTGCCTCGGACATACGAGACATACGGTCGACAAACGCACGACAGGTATTGCCTGTACTATAATAGGAATAATAGGGAAAAAGAGGGAAGGGCGCCCTGAATGATTCTTATCGCCGATAATTCGGTTATTAATCGACGTATAAAATTGTGGTCAACCTGAGGTCTCGCGTGTTGCATTCACGTATCTTTTGCCGTGAAAAAGTATTTTATATATTTACATATTTATATATATTTACATTGCGGAGTTGTTGTTTGATTATTTAAACAGCGTGAGGCTATGTCGATCTTGCTTTGCAGGGTTAACGGCGATCGCGAAGCTCGAAAGGGAGCCGACCGACAACGAAGACGTGCTGAACCTCTGCTGGGAGCAGAGTCAGCACAAGTACCCGGAGCGACGTCTACTCGCGGTCGAGTGTTGCTCCGCTCTGGCAGTATATACGACCAGCAGCATAAGGAATTCCCTTATGATATCGATGCTTCAGCAAATGCTGCTCGACGACAAGGAGCCGGCCGTGAGGGTCGCCGTCGTCAAGAGCCTATCCCTTCTTATAGCCCTCATGGACGACCCAGACAAATACTTCCAGGTTACAAGCCTCCCATCACCCCAATAACCCCACCCCCCTCTTTTTTTTTTTTTTTTAAAAACAAATTGTCCTGAATTCATGAGCCCGTAAGCGACTGGTGGTAATTATGACTGGTGGTAATTCCAGTGCGAGGAGCTCGCGTTGACGGCTATGGGGGACTCGTCACCGGAAGTCGTCGATACCGCGGGTACACTACTCGTGCCCGTAGTCGCCCAATGGGCGCTTTCCCTCAAGCGATTCCAGTCTCATCTGTTGACACGTATCCTCGCCAAGCTCAAGAATATCCTGAAATCGTCCAACTCGCCGAACAAGGATTATCTCGATGGCAATAAGGCCACTGCCCACCTAACGGTATTGCGCTTCCTTTTACCCCACACTGTAATTAGCGTCATCGACACGGAGGCCGTTCGTCGCCGGATGCAAGAGAGTCTCTCGCCTCAGCCACGTGAGTTGAAATTGAAACGACCGCGACTCTGTTACCACGCCCTCCCCCCCTCATCATCGCCCCCACTCATCTCATCGCCCCCCAAAAACTCGCCCCCAAATCCCTCCCCCCTCCCCGTTTTTCGCCCCCTCCCCCCCATCACCCGTAAAATAGCAAGTGAAACATTGGCCGAGTTTAATCTGTGTCGGGTCGTTTTCAGCCCTGGAGTTCACAAATTTGTTTTGCTCCTCGATGGTCAACCCAAAAATATTCTACGAATGCGACGTTGACGTGGGCATTCTATTAAATACCTTTCTGCTTAACGCGTGGGATAATCAGGCTTGGCCGCAATTGGATTGGTTGTCTGAGAAATTGTGAGCCTCCCGACAATGCCAAATACTCAGTAGGCATCGCAAATTCACATTAATTATTCATTAATATATTTATTAAAATCTTTGTAGGATACTCGATGTTATTGACATAATCAAATCCATCAATACGGCACAGGAAAATCTCGTTAACGAGCTCTTGACGTACCTTCAATCCTTGTGCTTTGGCTTTGGAAAATACATTACGACCTATAAGGTTCGTACCCCCCGATCCTTACCGATCCTTACCGATCCTCACGTAATAACAAAAGAATCGGGACTTTACGCAAGAACGTATTACATGTAAATTAGAATAACGTTATAATTTGCATGGCATGAGTTATAGTTATAATGAGTATAATATGAGCCGCTAATGACGTTTAGCGTTAGAATTGACGCGCAAGAGGCTAAGATATTGAAATTTTACATTCGCAGATTCTCAAGTGCTTTAAACCGTATATAGATAATTTGGACAGGGAGCTCAACGATTACGAAACCCATAAAATAACGATTCCAATGCTTGTGCCGGCATACCTAACAATACTCTCTACCATAGATAGCAATGAATTCATTAACGCCCTAAAACATTATCTTATCGCACTGTCCCTGCGCGAAGAGGACTTGAGTGGCCTTCAAATAGCGGTTGTGAAATATTGCGGACAAGATGGGCTCCAGGAACACGTACTTTCAGGATTATGGGACGGTAATGGCGTATTTTAAAAGAAATATATATATATATATTATACGACGAATGATAAGTATTCGCGAGAATGACAATTATCGGCCTAATCACCATAAGTGTTTGTATAAATAATTTTCAGGCGTCGTTCATCCGAAATCAAGTGTCAAGTGCGCAACTCTTTCATTATTTAGCTCGATCATTTCTAAGATTTCGAATAAGTTAGTTGACGTAAGAATAGCCCCGGCAATAGTCACACTCGCCAACGATGCAGATTTGTAAGCTCCCTTTGTAAATTCAATCTTAATTCATTTATTTGAATCTTGTCGATGTAAAGTCAGTGTATTATGTTGGAGTGCTTTTTTTTTCAGGGTGGTAAAGTCAGCTGGCGTACAAGTACTGGGTAAGCTAGTCACCGAGAGCGATGCGAGGGAGGCGAAAGATAAGGCGCGCCTAACGTTAGAAACGATCGTCCGAGACCCTCAAGGCGTTTTGCCTGCCTTGGCCGTTCCGCTCATTCTAACCTTAGCCTCCATAGCACCTTATTGTCCTCAGAATTACGTTGAAGACGGTGAGCGAGCAATCTTTCACAATTGCAAGATAATATTATTTTGCATACTTATGCAGCAGATCGATAAATTTCTTTTACCACAGTCATTGCTACTTACTTGGCCGGAATAACAGCATCCGCTTTACAACAAGGACGAAGGGCTGATCTGATCAACGCCTTGGTCGAAGCTTATTCAATTTTAGTATATTGCACCCTGAGCAACCAATGCATCGCCGACATCGTTTTACCCGGGCTAAAGTACCTTGATTCCGTTGTGAATCAAGCAACACCTCAGCACAAGGAGGTCGTCAGATCTCTCCTGCGCGAAATCGAGTCCAAAAAAGATCTGTCCAAACAAATGGATAGGTAAACCACCGTCTTTTTTTTCTTTTCTTTTTTTTTTTTTTTTTAAATATTAAAATATGTAAAAGTACTGGACAATCGATCGATCGATTTTTTTTTTTTTTTTTTTTTTTTTAACAATAATTTGTTCTTAGATCCGCATCGACGGGCAGTGGTTTATCCTTGTCAGTAGCTTCGGTGAATGTTGGCCAGGGAGTGGAAGATATGCGCCAACGAGTCAGTAAGATATTTCACCAGAAGACGAACTCACCAAGTATGTCAAGCATTTTCCGAAAGAAGTGAGAAGATACTACATTCATTGAATAGAAAAATCGTGGCTGCTACATATAGTGGAAGTTATCAAACTTCCTCATTCGTAATGTACATAACACAAACAGGATAAAGACTAATATAGTATTTTTTTATAATTATACCTGTTTAAAATACACTAAATAAATTTTATTGGTTAGATAGAAGGGTAAGACCTTAACAAATCTTGTCTCTATGTAAAAGAGAAATAGAATGAAATAAAATGAAGTTGTATTTATATTTAAATATCAGAGCTATATGCTAATGACAAATATATATATAATTATTATATAGTCTTTTTAAGAATTACACGACTCATTAGATGATTAATTATCTTAAACTACTCTGGATTCTCGAATTCTCGAGTTTATTCCTATATAAAAGTTCATGAAAGCAAGGTGATAATCGAATATGATCTTGCTTAACTTCTGCAAATTTACATTTTTTGACTAATCATAATTTTAGACATGTCGTAATTACTCGTTATAAATAACTTAGCGATCAAATATTAATTCTAGATGAGTTTTAACTGCTATTCTATTATTAATAGTAGTAGATTTATTGTATTGGCAATATAAAAGAAGCAGAAATATAAATTACATTTTACATTCAAATGAATAAATTTAATACAATTTATTAATACTTTACTAACTCATGAATATTTATGAAGCTATTCATTTTTAAAGCATTGGACGTATCGTTTAAACAATTTACTCTGGTTTAAAAGCAACAAACCGTTTAATAATGTTTTTAAATAATATCAAATATCAACCACTAAATCACGTTGTTATTGAAAAAAAAAAAAAAATTGTTATTACTAGGTTGTTCATTGATACACAAGACGTATTTTTATATATGTCTCGTAATAATAATAAAAATGAAAAAAGGCATGAAACAGTAATGTTTGACAAGCAATGTTGAGAAACGGATATAGATTTTAGATTAATAATTTATGAAGGTTAGAAATTATGTGCGTTACAATGTACTTAATATGCTTAGTGTGTGTGTGTGTGTGTGTATGTGTGTATGTATGTATGTATGTATGTATGGATTAGGAGAGGAAAAAAAACGAAACTTACGTCTTTACATTATAAGGATTGTAGAGTACAATTAGGAAATTATATATTTATTGAAATAAAATATTTATCGTTCTAACGTTCGTTGCGTCCAGGATTTACGTACCTATAGATCATTGTTATAATTATTGAACGAACAAATGATTATTCTTCTAACTGTGAAATAAGAACTATTTCCTAAGCATAACCATTATATTGTCTAATTTAATGATTTAGCAAGTGCATGTATAAGTCGTTTAAGTTTTGTATCAATATTCATAATTATCTAAAAAAAAATTAAAGATGCGAAAGTAAATTAACCATGATACGCAGTCGAATAATGGTAGGGTACTCTAGCTGCTATTGACCTCACGATTATAGCTCGAACGTTACCATCCGACTTTTTCTTTATGCAATAAATACTTATTTCTAAAGAACATTATCAATGATACGTTTCTCGGCTTAGATTGTAACTAATGGTTATTGACAGTCGACCACAGCTTAACCTACATTTGTCGAATTTTAAACATAGCAAAGTAATCGATCGATATTGAGACATATTAATCTATTGGCTTTAAGAAAATTTAATAACTTAGAATTAGATTCGTTAAGAGTACTCATTGTCATCAGTATAAATAGTTAAAATAAAATCTGCAATGGTTGTAAATGCACCGGAAGAATGTATTATCAACATTAGAGCAACTGAGCAAAGGAAACGAAAAATTAAATATAAAATCTGCTTATTTTTTTCATGTAAAATATATTTTTATCAATAATCTCGACCTACAAAACATATCGATATTATTAGAATAATTGTAGTTAAAAATTTTAAAAGTGTTTAATAACTCGGAGGTCTGTTGTAAATCGTGCATTTCCTCTTTTAAAATGAACCCCATAAAATAACGATAAACAATTGTACATATAAATATGTAAAAGTATATACATATATATTTTTTAAACAAAAATACTTTATAAAATCAAAAATATTTTTTATAGATGGAAAGCATTGTCTAGCGTAAAATGTCATTTAAATCATTCAATCTTTTTGAGCCCTTATATACTTTTGCAAAGTAAATATTTAAGTAATCTAATTATTTTTATCACGTTCAATGCAACAACATTTTTAACAGCATAAATATTTTATAACAACTGTTTATACTTGTTTTTTAAAAAAACTGTTTTAGATTTTTTATGAAACTGTATATCGTCCGATCAGGATTTTATGTTTTTTTTTTTTAAATAAAAAATACTGTTATAAATTATGAAACTATTGTTAAAAAATATGTATTTATTTATTTATTATTTTGGCCGGTTCGAATCCTCTTAAAAGATTAATGTATTTAAAAAAAAAAAAATAAATATTTTCTAAATATATCAAATAAATGACTATAACAGATATTGTAATAATATAAAATATTGTTTCGGCTTAATTAAATATAATTTTCCAATTACTCTTATCTATGCGTATGCTATTATTTATTTTATACAATAGCACTTTGTTTATAATCTGAATTTAATCATTTAATCAGTAAAATAATATGCTACAGAATAATAGTTAAATATTGAATTATGTATATTGTTTATATAAAAATGGCCCAAGCTCAACAAAGCAAGTCGGAGATGAAAATTGATTAACAATTTATACGAATTGACGATGATTTTTAGTAAATAATAACCTTTCCCCCCCCCTCCCCTTTTCCTGCAACACCGGACCCTTAACTTTAACTGTAGAATGGGTAGTAAAAATGTAGTGCATTTAGTTGAAAATATCTTTTGTTTTTATATATTATTATATAATTAATTATATTTAAATCATAAGCTTAGTATAAAACCAAAAAGAAATGAAAATGAAAACGAATAGCGTTTCAACATTTTATTATAAAACAGTATTCATAAATGAATTATCTTATATACATATGTTATTATTGACTAACCGGACATTATAATAGATATTTTAAATAATTATAACATAAATTTCATAGAAATATAATAATAAGTGTAAAACATTGTCGTATAATTTGATATTTAGTTAATTTTTTTAGATTCGTTTTCTCAATAAATGCCTATTCGTCGCTATTTTATATAATTTATTTCATTAAATGTACATAAAGGTGAAATTCTTTAGTATACAGTACAAATTCCATAGAGCAGGTCGTATCAAATACATTGTAATATTTATAATTCATTAGACAAAATATTAATATAAATAATTTAGTCTTTTTACCCATTATTGTCAAATTTTAAGAATACAATTAAATATTTTAAACTATACAATAATTATTAGGCCCGTATACTACTATGTCTTATTTATGAGAACAAATAAATTTCATAATTAAATAACTTCTGTTTGAATCTATCGAATAAATAATTTAAATTTATAGAATTCCAAGCACTTTACTAATACAAATATATTAAATGGAATTCCTCGCAAAATTAATAATATTTAATTTTATAGATTCATGCTGTTCGCAGGTAAAAATAATTACTTAAAATAATGTTTTCTGTATTTCAAGCAATCGTTCATTAACTCTACGCATAACCATATTTTTATTATACTTGGATATTACGACAAATATTATTTTGATTTACATAATTTTAAAATTGTAAATATAAAAAAATATGAATATTAGCGTATTATTCATTCGATTAGGTAAATCTATAAAATTAACATTCTCGCTAGATATACAGTAGTAATTTCTTTTTTTTTCTTCTTTTTTTTTTTGTTTTTTTACTAAATAAACATCTACACTATTTCTATAAATTATCTAAAATAAATTCTATAAATTACATTATATATTTTGAGTTGTATATTTTTATGTTTAATTATTAAGTACGGAAAAGTGTAACAATTGAGCAATGCATCATTGTATTATTATATTTTACTTATAAAAACGCGTTTTTTATGTGTGTATATGATTTTACTCCGTAATAATATATTATTTTAATTATAAATATTCAAAATTTCTAAATGATTTTTGGTTCTTTGTCAATTATTATTAAAATTATTGTAAACAACATAAGCACATGAATTAGCGATTTCAAGAGAAAATTATAATTGAATATAACTTAAATAGTATATAATAAATTTTTATTTTATCAACTATTTGAAGTAATAAAATAATAGTTTACAATAAATAAGTAACTTTATTTAAAGACAAAATTTATACATGCGAAATAAAATTTTTTAAATAATTAATATAATAATAATAATAACAACAACAACAATAAAATTATAATATAACTAATAAAATATTTTATATTATTATTATTATTATATTTTGCTCATAAATAAAAAATTTAATACTGATTCCCTACATGTTCATAGAATATCAGATGATTACAATATTGAAATATTGAAACAGTATTAAGTAACAATATATGTTATAGGTATGACGTAAAAATTGGCTAAAATGAATGCGAATTGAATTATCAATATTTTTAAAGTTTATCAAAAGCTTGAAAAATCTAATATCTTATATAAAAATGAAATCTAGAAGAATAATTTACTATTATGCAGACGATTTACGATTTTTTTGTATCGAAGGATATATATATATACACCCACATACACATACATATATAATGTACGTATACATATGTGGACAAATTGATATTGGATAAACAAGAATTTTATTAAATGATAAAATTTATAAAAAAAATGAATATCAATTTCCTTCGTTAATTTAAAAGAATATATATGCTCTTTTAAATGTATTTACAACACGTGCATTGCTAATACTTGAGTTAAATTTAATATCTATACGTATTAGACAATGCGTAAAAGAAAAAACAATCTTAAAAGTTAAACATTAATTTTAATTATACAAGTTATCATTGCACATAAATAAGTATTATTTTATTTAACGAATAAAATTATTTAATCTTTTAAATATATTGTTTAAAATAAATATAAACAATAACAATAACAACAACAGCAGCAGCAACAATAACAACAACAATAACAATAACAACAGCAACAGCTATGATGGTGGTGGTGATGATGATGATGATGATGATATTGATTGTGATGATAATAGCAACAACAACAAGCAAGTTGCAAGAATAAATACAATTATTTTATTAACTACGAAATTAATATTTGACTATTTACATAGTAACTGTATTAAGTGTCGTATTTTCTTATTAATTAAAAAAAATTGTAAATCGTCAACATATATGGATTTTTTTTTTTGACGCTACAACAATACATTTTACTATTTTGCTAATATAACATAATATACGCCATTGTGACTACTATTTACATGACTGTGAAACCGAGTTTCGCTTGGGAATTATTACTATACAACAACGAACGAACATTGTACTGAAACTGCAACGACTTTCTCGTGCTCATTTGGTCGTAATTGATTTAAACATTGTTTCCTGCATAACCATTTGCCCATTGCTAACAATATCCAATTCTAAAAAAGTCTGAAAAGATGATTGTGTGGTGGTAGTGGACGGGTAAGAGGCAACGGCTTCTTTAACCGTGACCTTGAGCTTCGAATCTCACGGCTGCGGATGTTTCCGGTGCTTTTAGATCATCCGAAGTGGGCTCTGCGATTCATGGATCCGTCCATTCCCGAAGCTGGACAGTCGTCCTTCCGTGTACCACTTTGTTTTGAGTATAAATCAAGAAGCGGGGACATTGTTTACGTTTATTTTTATTTTAAATACGACATAATCGAATTAAGCGGAATAGTTGGAAATAATATTTTAGGCCGTTTTGCTTGAAAGGTATTATTCTATAAGCTATTAATGAATAATTTTTGCGCTAGATGGTTGCCGTCGATATTTCTTAAGCTAAGTGATTATCATTTTCAGTACAATATGTTCATTCGTAAGGATAAAATTCGTTCAATAAAAAACTATTGGTACTGCACAACGGATTCGACATCGTTTAACGATGCATAATTTTTTTTTTTTTTCTTTTCTTTTTTCCGTTTAACCATTTCTTATTCAAGTACTCGAATCGAGTTTGTCTCACGAAATAAAACGAGCGTAGAATATATATATACATACGCGCGTGTGTGGGTGTGTGTGGGTGTGTGTGGGCGTGTAGAACGAATGACTTGTCAAACAATAAAAGTGTGAGGCTGCGAATGGAAATGACATTTTTGTACAGAAAATGAAGCCCGGGAGAGAAAAGAAAAAAATCTAAATATACGAGACTCTGGTAGAATTCTCTCCATCTTTCTTTTTGGCCATCTTTAATTTCTTTATATATATATGTCTATAATGGTTACGTCAATGTAGATGCGTTAACCGCTTCTCCGCTCGCACTCCGTCAAGGCATAAATGTCTATTACATTTGCGGACAAGTCAACGAGTAGTAGTGGCAGCAGCAGCAGCAGCAGCAGCAGCAGCATCAGCAGTAGCAGCAGCAGCAGCAGCAGCAGCAGTAGTAGTAGTAGTAGTAGTAGTAGTAGTAGTAGTAACAATAACTAGACAACTAATAACAGAAGAGAAGCCTTGTCGGTATTTTACTAAACCAGTTGGGTGAAGCAGGTGACCTTGTGGACGTTGGGATCCCGCTTCCTAGAGAAAACTGGAGGACGTTGTGAATTTCGGAACAGTCGTTCTCAAATGGACTTTTTCTTCTTCACTTCGTAACTTTTATTGAAGAGGTGCTGGAATTCAGGTCGCGTGCTCAGCACCGCCAGCACCATTTCTGCCGAATAAAAAATATTACCGTCACAATATTTATTTAATTTTTCTCGCTCACCGAATTGTGCTATTCGCCCAATAATTGAAGGATAACAGTTCCTAATTTTTTTTTCTTTCTTTTTCTTTTTTTTTTTTTATCGAATAAGATCAATTATAATTCTCGATGGCTAGCACACAAATTGAGCTTAATTAAATATTTTACCTCGATTTACGGTGCTGGAGTTGCGCTCTCTCGTAATTTGCTGGTAAATTTTATCGCTTTCTTCAGCATTGAGGCTCAACGAGAGCTGCAGGGCTTTTCGCAACTCCAAAGAATTCAACTGACAGCTCGGATCGGAGCTGCAGACCTGAAATTTTTGTATTTATATATATATATATCTAGATATGTATATATCGTATGCTCGTCGCTGCGTAACGTCAACATACGTACCTCGAAGGCAATGTCGACCATTTCCAGTGCATTGTTGGCATTCGCTATCGCCATAACCGTGAAAACGTAATCCTCGAAATCGATCGATCCCTTATTATGCTGTTCGGGGTAAAAATAACGCGTGAATTAACGAGTGCCAGGACTGCAGGCGCGGATTAAAATCAAACAGATAACGTATTAAAGGAAAGGCTTAAATAAAAACTGACCTTATCAACGATCTTAAACAAGTGCTGAGCCGCCGTATTGTTTTCGTCGAGTCTCAGAAGGTGAGCGAATTTCGAGAAGTTAACAATTTCTGGAAACCTTTCGCATTTTCTCTGTACCAGGTTTTCTTCCGTTTTTTCTTTCACGAGGCTACAAAAACACATATTTAATTTCACATATATATTATTAATATTCCATTTATTTACAGCAGCTCATTGGCTCGCCGTATCGTGCAAACTCTTTAAATCTATCTAGCCTTTTAAAAATAGATAAAATCGATTCAAACGTAGTAGACAATAGAAGCTTTTGAAAACCTATGTAAAAAAAAAACAAAAAAAAAACAACAAAAAAAAAATAAATAAATAAAATAGAAAAAGAAGAAAAGCCCTTATTAATTTTTAAAAGAGTCGACGCGAGGTAATGGAGCTCGGATACTGGGATGGGGGGAAAACTTACTCGAGTTTGAAGCGGAGCTTGTGCGCTTCGACAATGCCCGAGGCATTTGGTATGTGTAGCTGATGTGCTTTGCTGATTATTCGACAGTCATCGTACGTGTAATCCGATATCGGTATTTTCAATGCCCTAAAACGAACGTTTCTCCTTAGTTTCCACAATCACGTTTTTTTTTTTTTTTTTTTTTTTTTTTTTACAACATTCATATTCTATTATAAACTTTGTACTATTCGGACTCGGTTATAATGTACTTCTCCATATGCGTTGTACACACACACACACACGCGCGCGCGCGCGCGCACGCACATTAATATTTATGAATTATGTACTCACTCAGCCATTAAGCGTCGGACGTTATTGGCGTAAAGCTTCGGATCCAGTTTTTCGGCCTCGTTGGGCTTGTAGACTGGAAGGAACTCTATTTCACAGCTACTATTTAACTGCGTGAGAGTGAGCCATAACAACTTGAACCTATTGTTGAAAGAAATTTTCATTCGATACCTATGTTTCACCAGATTTTCTATAACTTATAAGCGTTGCGCGGACGACGACGACGACGACGATGATGATAATGATGATGATGAAGAAAAGAAAAAGAAAAAAAAAGAAAAAAAAACAGCGATAGAGCTACATGTACTCACGCGCCAGGTCCTTCCCAAGTCCAGGTAACGGTATCAAGCTTGTTGGGGTACCTGATGCAGACCGGCTGCACCGGAACACCCGGATAAAAGGCACCGGATTTGAATGTGATGAGGCAGGAGCGATTGGTGCACGTCCCCTCCGGGAATATCATCACCTACAAATATTCCGTTTATTCTCTCTGAATTATAAACTCGCTCGCGAATCACTTCAATATCTAATACTTGTCTTTTTTTCTTTTCTCAACAGGTTTTTTTTTTTTTTTATATAATTAAAAAAAGGAAAAAGTCCACCGACAACAATAACCCCTATCCTATATTCTTCGGAGAATATTGTATTATGCGAAAGCTTTTGCACGAATTATTGAAAATAAATACCTGCGGCCAATCTTCTTTAGACGTTGCACGCTCAATAATTTCCTTTACGGTATTCTGTCGTGAATTTGGATCATCCCGCCATACGTAGACTGGTTGAGTATAATTTATTAATTCTGCAAGTGTTTGTAATTACAACAATTAATAAAACTCTGCGTCGCGTCCATCCTTTCCGCTGTAATTCGGCTACATTATTCATTATTTATTCAAAACAAATTTTTTCTATCTTTATAACTAAAAAAAAAATAAAAAAAAAACTTTGACGTTTTATTGCAATTTCACGTATTCTTCGTGATAGGTTCTATGTTAAAAAAAAAATGTACTGCTAGAACGGAAATGTTTGTCAACGTTTACATCTTAGTGAATGGAATAATATATTATTTTAAACATGGATATTGCAACTGCTTAAAAGAAGCCATTTGGCCAATTTATACAAGGTCTTTCCTTCCTTTTTCATTTAATTCAAAATTTTTTTCATTTAATGCGAAAAATTACAATTCATACAGAGTGTTCATGTATTTTCACGTAGATCTAATAAAATATAAACACTAAATACATTTATTAAAAGTAATTAATAAATTATGTTTGGATACAGAAATTAAGCTTAATGTGAGATGATTGACAGGCATAGAATTGAAATTACTTCCATAAAGTTCTGCCATTCAAAGAGCTTCTGTTCTAAACCAATGGACACGCATTCATTTCATTTTTAATTAAATTGAATACGAATATCCTATTAATAATAAATAATTTTGTAATGCTTAGTTCGCATATTGAATATTGAACTCTTTACTATTTCTTCAATTAAATAATACCCGAATGAAGATCGACCTACCAAATAATAAATACTTATACATTCATTTGTATTTTAATTACTATTTTAATTATATATATTTATATATATATATATAACGCTGTTGCGTTTTATTGGGCATTACTATAATCTCACTTTAAAGTTTTACAGATTTAGCATATATCAATTTTATAAAATGTTATGTTAAAATGGTCGTAGCGCGGGGGGGAGATTGGTCGGGGCGGGGGGTGGAGGGAGGAGGGAGGGACAACGTGCATTGGGGAAGATTCGCTGAGATAGGCCACGTGGCCGAACCAACCGGGACGAAGATTTCGCTGCTTTTCTCGACCGCTCGTCATTCTTTTTCCCTTGTGAGCGAATCTCGGACGATCTTCCCCATCAAACTTCAAACGAAGAAAGAATTTTAATTTATTCGGCTCGATACTCCTTCCCAACGATATACCCACGTACATAGGTAGTTATTATTAGTTATTATAGGTATTTGAAGAATTTCCCGAGTTTATCATTTGAAAGAAAATACGATAGATTTAAATTCGCTAAAGTAAATCATCCGTTTGGAAATCTAAATACTTTCTAAAAAAAAAAAAAAAAAAAAAAATAAAATAAAAGAAGAGAAAAAAGAAGAAAAAACGAAAGAAAATAACGTTTTAATATATGGAAAGTTGTAGAAAGTCTTTATATTGCAATCTATTCTAATTCTTTATTTAAACGTTCGAATAATAAGAAACTTCATCTTCTTCGATCGATTTTATCATCAATAGGTTTGCACTTATTTATTGTAATAAGCAAATGCATACTTATTGGTTCTGAAAACACGCCGATCAGTATTATATTAGAAAGTAGTGAATTTTAATATCAATATTGCAATTTAGCCGGTAACGTAAATTAATTTTTTAATTTAACATTCGAAGGATAGATTTATAGCCAGAAACTCTTAAAATGACAGATAATATTTTTTTAAAAAAAATGAAAGGTTTCGTATTGTAAAACACTCGAAGAGATGTCGTTAAGCTGATCTCGCGACGATGAGTATGATGAACGACAAATAAAAATTGACGGAGCGCAAGTACTTTCGTCTTTAAAATATATCGTAACTAAGAATGTAATAAATAAGCACATGACTCGCAACGTGAATGCAAGTACTTGAAAGCAAATATTTGAAAAGATTAATAAAATATTTTTAGGCAAGTGCTCTTTAGAGTTACATTGCTCAGGGAGCTTTGTGGTCATGTGAGCGACGAGGAGGAGGAGGAGGAGGAGGAGGAGGAGGAGGAGAAGGATGGGCATCCTTGGATAAGAAGTATAAGTAAGCGGCGAATTGTTTGAATAAATGGCGTTATTGTAGTAAGTTCTTGCGGCACAGAGCATGAGGTCGGTTAAATTGGTCGGACAATTTAATATTATTGTTACATGAATAAATCGCAGGTCCCCCGTCTCAGGGTTCGTGTAACATACTTCCAATATAGGGATCGAGGCCCGACTCTCGCCTGACGATGATGGAGGGGAAACCCGTGACATAGACGATGCCACCGTCGAGAAACGATGAATGCGGTGCCACTACGAGAATCGGCGCCTCCTCACGGCTCGCCTGTTTCCCTCGTACCACGATTTTCATCCCTCCGGCCTGATACGTCCAACGTCCGACGAAGCAGAGCCACGGCACCACTTGACTAAGGTCACCATCATCAACACAGAAATCAATCATTGCTTTTACGCCGCTGCCTCGCATTTCACACCTTTCACCTTTATACATCATAATACACCACCACTCCCTCCCGCCCCAGCCCATCCCATCGCACTCTTCGCACCGCAACAATCACGGTTTGCTCGTTTTCTCTTCGTTAAAAAAATAAAAAAATAAAAAATAAAAAATAAATGAATGAATAAATAAATGAATAAAAGGCGCCCACCTTACCGGCAACCCCTCTGATATAGCTTATTTCGAGCAATCGCTTTAATGACGACATCGATGACTTGTCAAAAGTTGTCAAAAAATATAATATATCAAATATCTATTTTCTTTTTGTGTTTTTTTTTTTTTTTTTTTTTTTTTTTTTTTTTTTATTTATACAGAGCCGAGTTGGTAAGGGGTGAGCGTTTCTATCATTTATTTATTAATTACTTATTACACTCATCTTCGAATCGAGAAAAAAAAGTACCTTTACATTACGTATCCAATGCTGTTAATACGCATCAGTCGATAATCTATTTTTTATCTAATGTCTTCCCCCCGCAAAGTATCAGATAATATTTTTTCTCAATATGCTAGAAGATGATACGTGTAACGTGTGCATTGAAGTTGATTTCAGTCACCTGTTGTGAGACTACCAAATTAATGAAAAATATTCTCAGATATATTTACATAATATATTGCTTAATACTTTTGAGAGCTGCACTCATATAGCCATAGATTTCCATTGAAGTAATGAAGCATGAAAAGGCCAATTTGTTATTTATATTAATACTATTAATGCGTATAAGTTATGTGAGTCCTTGCATTATTATAGTTTATTATCCCATTCACCACGTATGTACACATATAATGAAGAAGAAGAAGAAGAAGAAGAAGAAGAAGAAGAAGAAGAAGAAGAAGAAATAAATAAATAAATAAATATATAGATATGCATATAATTATTCAAGGTTTTTATAATTAGACAGAAGAGTCGATTTTATAATAAATGCATTTTTGGCATTGATTTAAATTCAGATAGTTGCATTAGCCACAATTACGTTTTGTCTACAAAATGAAATAAAAGAAGCTTGTGTTAAAATTCTGTATTATTTTTCTCGTACACGTATACTGCGCGATCGCATTCACTAAAACTACGATGTAGTTGTGGAGCAGCAAGTAGATTTTACTGTTCGGAGTATAAAAAAATGAGTATAAAAAAGAATTACACATTACGAATGTTCACGTTGATTTTAATAAAAGAAGCGAACATAATTAGATTAGGTATTTATATATGTATATATGTATGTATGCATGTATGTATGTGTATATATATATAGAATAAATAACTAAATAAATAAATTAATAAGTAAAATGACGAGGGACGTTCGTATAATATATAGAATCTGGAGTATAAGAAATATTGAAATAGCGAAGCTGCAAATTGTAGGGCATATATGATAAATAATGTCGAATGTGTTTGAGGATTCGGCGGCGAAAGTTAAAGCGTAGCAGCTGCTTTTACTACGGGAGTCGATAAATACGGAAAATTGTATAAGGTGAAATTGCTCTCGTCTAAGCATGAAGTGAAAATAGCTCGAGAGCAAGGCAGTGGGACCAGATCGAGCTACTAAAAAGAGGATAGAAAGAGACGTACTCCCGAAGAAGGGAAGCCGGCCGGTCTCGGCCTTGGCGACGATGCTCGGCCCGCCGAGTTGGACGACCGGAAGGGCATCGAAGAAGCTGGAGTGAGGCGCGAGGGCAAGTATTGGCGCCTCCTTCGTGTCGGCCTGCTGGCCCTTGACTTTTATCAGATGGAAGCCGCTGCACGCGAAGAACATCCTCATCATCCAGCAGACCACCGCGCGCAATTCTCTGTTTTACGGTCATTTATTACACTTACTTTCCTTACTCTCTTCATTTCATTCTCTCGCTTATTTTTTTCTTATTTACTTTTAATTTAACATATCTTACATGCAAAGATATTTTTTTCTTATCATGCAGTCAAGGCCTCGAATCTATCGTTTTTCTTGCATTGCTTAAATACTAGCCGTAGAATACTATTTTACCGACAACATTTAATCAGTCCAGGAATAATTGTATTTTCAATATTACGCAATTGTGATTTATATAATTGTCGTAACATACGATCTGAACGAAAAATGAAATTAAATAATACAAGGTATTTTCTTCCCGATAGATGAACGAATTATTTATTATTATTTAGTCGGTAAAATAGAGCGTTTTTTTTTTCTTTTTTTTTTTTTCCCCCCTTAAAGATGCAATAACAATAGCTCTCGAACAACTGTACTTTTCAATTAATACAATGGAAAATCATCATTATTAATTATTGCATTTCTAAGGGATTCGCTTGTAATTACGACTACTTGTGAATTTATTAAATAAGTTTCGCAACGATGGCAATTTTTAAAACTAAATAAGAAAGAATTCATTGAGAGTTTTACCCAAACATTCATAAAATTAAAAAT
Source organism: Ceratosolen fusciceps (assembly GCA_018883505.1). NCBI lineage: Eukaryota > Metazoa > Arthropoda > Insecta > Hymenoptera > Agaonidae > Ceratosolen > Ceratosolen fusciceps. Next base: position 1,282,138 of record RCIC01000009.1, read on the forward strand.
ACTCATTTACGAATACGAAGATTTATGATGTTCGTGAATTTTAACAATGCCATTTATATTATTTAAAACCGAATTAAATTATGAATGTCGATGACAATATTGTAAATATATGACAAGAGCATTGTTATTAATAGAAAATATTTATGAATGTTTTCAAAGGAATTGTTCAAAATCGTAAAAGGTTCTAAGACTAATAATAAAATTCGTTAATAAATCTTTATTTGTATAAATAGCTTTCTATACTTTATTCATATACGTACACGTGATTTCATTCAGCATTAAAGAGTTTCAATAAGCTGTAACTTAACGTTTTAGAAAAAATATACTTCCTATTTTCATGATATTACTCGTAACAATTAATTAATTAATGTTTCGTAACTATGTTTACGTGCAATATTTAATAAAATTAAAATATATATTTATTTGATTCTAACGTGACCTCAGATATCGATGTATCAATACGTACACGATTTATATTATATAAACTACTATAAGTATCATATTTAATGATCACTAGAAAGTGTTATAATTCTGTTTGGATTTTACGTGATTATAATAACCAGCAGGTTTAACTTACGTTTTAAGACTTACATTTTAATTGCTAGTAGTAAAATTACTTATATTACAGATATAATGAAAGTATTTTGTGATGACACTGAATGCATTGATCCTTCGTTGCATAATTCAAGAGAGCAAGTTTAATTTTTAATCTACAATGTCTTGTGTAATAATCCTTTTATAATTTATCATGACTTATTAAGGCGACAATGTATTATACGATTGTTAGTTAAACTAGACTGAGATTTTGTAAAATAAATTAATCGACTTCGGTTAATGAAAATTTAAACAAATATCTATTTGTTCTGCAGCCTAATTAAAAATTAAACGATTAATTTCATAAGATAAATTATAAAAAAAATTAATCAAATTATTGTTTTCTTTTGATATCATTGCAACTTTCCAAATTATTATAGAGTTTCTATTTAACAGCTTTAATTTGTGCCTATAGAATTCACATGCAATATTATAAAAGCTAAATTATATGTTAGTTTTAGTTTTGTGGTGAAAGAAAAAAGAATTAGTTGTAATAGAATAATAATCTAAAGGGGGAAAAGTATCTAAAAAGCAAAATATATAAGTAAATATTGGAATTTTAATATGTGTAAATGTGTAAATCAGCTTCAACCAAGTTAAGATTTGTGAAATTCTAAATTTCAGTTATGCGGATAGGCATCGACAAAAAGATGTGTCTTCAAGAAAGTAGCATTGCCTTAAAGACTGACTAAATCAATAACTAACTAATTAAAAAGCAAGAATATTTAGAAATTTTCTTTTTTTTTTTTTTTTTTTTTTTTGTAAAAGGTGTACAGCTTACGGAAGAAAATGATTGCAATGACATTTATGTATTACTTTTGTTGGATAATTTTTTCAATTCTGTCTTTAAAAAAATTATTTACAATATTTTCTTACGCAAAATGTACTGCTACCGATAAAAAAAATTATATCTGCATAAAATAAATAATTCATACACTGAAATAATTAATATACTAAGTATCTTGGTTAATAAAGATTTTTGATGCTTGAATAAAATTTATGGCCGGTATTAACGTTATTATATTAATATTACTCATATAATAATATATATTATATCACTTTTAATTACTATATTTAATGGCATTTATAATCGCAAGTGATTCTCAAAATGGTTATATTTATTTTATCCAATGTACTAAATATTTAAAGTTTCATAAGGACTATTATTAACTACTACTACTTGAAAAAATGAATGACTTATTATAATATTGCAAATAGTCAAATTCAATAACGTATGTAATAAAGTACTTTCGAAGTTTAGCTTAGTGCGTGTACGCTCAAGAGAGAGAGAGAGAGAGAGAGAGAGAGAGAGAGAGAGAGAGAGTGATTGTTAAAAGTACGTAGAATAAAGGAGAAACATATAGAAAGAGCATATAAAAGCAAATGAGCGTATTATTGACCCGTATTATTAACGTTAAATCGTCAAGATCTGCTTAGTTAACACATACTTAAAATCACTTAGAGACTATAACTACCAAAGCATCAAAAATTTTAAGAAAGATACATCTGCTTCGTAATAAACGCGTTCTCTTAATAATAAATATAATTAAGCTTGAAAGTATATATATATATATATATATGTATGGGTAAGGGAGCTTACCGTCTCCAGCCCTTGAGTGGCGCACGTCGCAAGTCTTCCTCGGACATTCCGTGGAGCCCGACGCAGGCCAACAGCCAGGCTAGAATCACCAAAACGGTAATGGCCATCAGTCGGATCGGCAGCAAAGCCACCGTTAAGAAGACCGTCTGTAATAATAATAATAATAATAATAATAATCGTCCCCGTTATCTTTTCATTACTTTTTCTTTTCTTTTATTATCTCTCGTCAGTCAATGACATTTTCATGACACAATTGACGGCCGTGAATAAATATTACAGTAAGATTATAAAGAAAATAAATAAGCATTTGAAATGAGTATAGGACAATATTTTTAATAGTAATAAATTCAACAGTTGAATTATTGTCTCAATTTAAATATATTGTACGAATACGGAATGTTCCGTGACAATGAAGTGATGCGAATTAAGTTCTCGCTAAGAGGATAAATAGTTTTAATATGTAATTATTTAAAAATCGTATAGTATCTTTTGAATGTGTATATTTGGAAAAGTGTTAAATTTTTTGTTTTGTAATTTGTAGGGAAATCGATTGTATAGAGATTGAGCATTAGAACGAATGAGATAAACTTTGCCGAGGGATTTATAGAGTATTATGTTTGCTTGGCGGCCGCGGCAACTCGCTACGGTCGCGTAAGGTCGTATTGGGGCTCGAGTGAAGCTAAAGTGAAGCTAAAGTGAAGCTAAAGTGAAGCTAAAGTGAAGGGGGTGGTGGCCGTGGCGGTGGCGGCGGCGGCGGCGGCGGTAGTGGGGGGGGGCAGTGGTCGTGGCGGCGGTGTCGAAATAAACATTGGAGGTTCAAGTGAACGCAGCCGAATGAAAAAGCCTCCTTGTTGCTTCGGCTTATTGAAATCGATGCGGAAAAGAGGCTCGGAGTGCTCCGGGCTTTCCAGATTTTTCCTTCGCCTCGTGAAAGTATCGAAAGCGGCGGAGGACTTTCTCTTAGAAGTACGAGGGGCCGCGGATTCGGGTCGGATTTGAGAGGAGGCAGCCCATCGGAGTCAAGGTCGCCGCTCTCTATTATACGCTCACGTACCGTTGGCCGTCAAGGGGAAAGACCCGTTATACGCGTGCTGTCGACCTGGGCAACGTCGCCGCGAATCACCTTCATCGATCCCTCCAATGCCCATTTCGCTCTTTCTTAACATTACATTTTCGGCTCTCGACCATCCGAAATCTCCTTAACGCACGCACGCACTTTATATATACACCTACCACTTGCCCCCCACCTCCTCCCCCCTCCCAATAATAATAATTACAAGCTTCCGTTACTTATTTACTCTTACTCGGCCTCCATCGACCGCTTAATCCCCTGTCTAACCTTAGACTTATACCTACATTCATGTATTCAATGCTCATCCCCGACATTGAATACTCGTTCGTCGACAAATCGTTTGACCTTTCCATTTCAGCTTGGATTTCGTTCCGAGCAGCTACTTTCCCGATGTTTACGCGACTCTAGAATACCATCGCACTTAGTAATAGCTGTAGGAAGTAACTGTGCACGTGCTAGTCAAAGTAATTTCTAAGTGCGCAGAATAAATAAACAAATTTCCTTACTTCCGACACGTCAACTTTGTTAAATTTAACATTCATAGCAATTGCTATGTAAAATACGTATGTAAGGATTTCATTCGGTATTTATAAACTAACGCACATTTGTCATTATCAGTAGTAAATTATTGTATTTATTTAATATTGAATTTTTTTATTAAACTACGTGTTTACATTTGAAGTTTAGAGGACGTAAAGGTATTGGTGTAAGTCAATTAAAAGTTTTTGACACATTTAATTGCAAAGTAGGTAACGAGTGAGAGAGAGAGAGAGGGGGGGGAGAGACCATATTCGCTGTAAGAAGATTAAGGTTAAGTCATTATGGGCAGTTTGGAGCGTTGCTACTTCTCTTGAAAATCAAAACTCTTTTAACAAGATCAAAGACATTCTAAGGACCAACTGTGCCTTATCTGCTGCAATTACTTTCATTTGCTTATATATTTACTGATTACTATATTGAGACAAACTCTCAAAAACTGTATTGACATTTATATTATATATTGAGTAAAATTAAAAATACTCATATTCAATTAAAATTTTTAAGAAATCTTAACATTTTATAGGAACTTTATTCGTGTTAATTATGGTATGAACCATACCGTTAATAATTATTCAAGATTTTCTAAAAAAAAAAAAGTTAAAAAAAATCTTGGTTAATTATTAAGTTTATTTCTTGAATTAAAACCAGTGTAATTAAAAATATATTTCTATTTCGGTATAGTTCAAAAAAAAAAAAAAAAAAAAAAAACTAATCATAATTTTATTTTCAATGTACACCTTATTACAAGCCATGTATTTTAATGTAAATGAATGTTGATTGGATTGGTGTTGTTTAAAACAATAGCAATAAGCCGTTGGAAGGAAATATTATTATTAATTTCTGAATAGGAACCGGCAAGCGTGTATCACGCAAATGTCAAAAACGAGTATCCGTGTAAAGAGGAAGGTAAGTGAATTCACAGATATTGAACTCAGCTCGTTACTATTCGTTTTACGTTTTTTTTGTTTTTTTTTTGCCAATACTTTACCAATACTTTGCCAATATTAATTCTGTTTAATTTTGATGTAATGAAGTATTATCTTTTTTTTATTTATTATTCGTTTTTATTTGGGTAAAACTAAATTTAAAGAGCATTGCAGAGCATTCATAAACATATTATTTTTATTATAAGTTGATTAAAAAATTTATTTACAAAGTATTCCTTATCGCGTCGCATTCTTTAATTTAAAGTCTTTAATTTAAAGTGTAAAGTTCAATGTTAAATTTTCAGTGCATTCAGTAATGATGCTTGTGATACATAAAAGTGCCGTTACTAATGTTGTGATTCGCGGTTTTTTTTTTTTTTTTAAATTGCTACATATTAATAAATGTAAAAAATTTTTTATAATAATTATCAAATAAGGTACAGACAGTTTATAAATGAATAATTAATAAAATAAAGTTCGCAAAAGAGATTAATGATATTAGGCATTTAAAATTCTTTCAATTAAAACATTCAAATGTATTATGTAAGATTATGATACGTTATTTATAATATAACGTCGTCGATGAGTTAATAATTAACATAAGATTGTCAATATAAGAAAGAGTCAATCGTAAGTAATGATGAATCGTAGCATTTGAGTCGTATAAAGTCGAGCAGATAAAGTAAATAAACGCTTAGTAATAGTATATTGATTGCGCAGCGTATAAAATATATATCTTGTCTATAAATTTGTAAAGCGATCGATTAAATTTCCAAACAATAATTACATAAAGGTAAATTATTTTAAAAATCGTTTACTTTTTCTGGCTTCCTTCGATTCGAAGATTCGAGCTTACGGTTGAATTCTCAACCTCGGTGCCGAAAGAAGCGGTAATTTCATTTTGACGTGCAGTTAAGAAATGTTTGCGAATCAAAAGCCTTTTGATGAGAACAAATAAGACATTCGCGATGGTATGTGACGGTGCGAAACGGAAATGCCGACGCAATCAACGCTAACAGTCGGGTCTTTAATAAACCAGGTATAACAGGGATCATCGTATCCTGTCGAAATTTTACACGGCACGAGGTACAGATACACCTTTTACTTATTAATACGCCACCTCTGCGTTCTTCTTCAGTTTATTTATTTTTCAATAAATTCGCTCAATTAACAGCGGTTGGAAAGCTCGCCGCGATTAAAACGTTATAATTTGCAATTTTCGTCAGGGTCTGTGTTATTTTACAAGCTTCTATGTTGCATATCGAATGACAATCCAGATTTTGCAATCGCTGATGTCTGATTACTTATCAGTGGTCGGTAATGCTTAAAGTACAATGTATATTTAATGCTTTCTTCATATTTTCTGACGATGGCCTGAATATCTAAATCGGGCGCCACCCCTTGTCGACTTTACCGATTTTTATAAAAACACAAAGGTTCGCGTGAAAATATTATTATTTTGTCGACGGAGGAACAAAATCGGACTTCCAACTGTTATTGAAATTTGTTTTAATAAAAAATATCTGGTAAATAATCAAACTTAATTAATTTTTGTAAAACTAAATTTGAAATCTTAAAAATTAATTGAACGTAAGCCGTGTAGAGCTATAATTAGAACGCCGATGTCCTTATATGTTTCCGCTTACCATCGTACACGAGCTGTGCTTAAAACTAACCCGCACTCATAAAATTATCTTTTTATTACTGTTTTACAGTTTTATATTAAAATTATGTAATAAAGCCGATGATACGTGTACGAAACGGGATATAAATGTTGATTATTTGAATAATTCTATTGTTTAAAAATAAGCGCGAACAATTTATTACGATTAAAATAAGTATAAAAAAAAATATTATATATAGAAAAACATTAAATAGTGGGGTAATCGTGAAATTATAACTTGAAAACTTGATGTGAATATGAAAACGAATAAAGAAATACGAAAATGCAAGGATATGTAAGAAATTAAAAGTAAATACGATGTATTTACTTATGTTTGCATTGTAAAATATAAAAGGGCAAAAATTATTTACAAAAATAAAATAAAAGCAGAATAAATGGCGATAAATGAAATCAAATAATAAATCATGTTCTAGGAGAAAGACCAAAGTTGTGATAAACTAAATTGATAAGGAAAAGTCGATAGTAAGGATTAAATTTAAACATTTTAATTGCTTCATAGTTCAGAACTCGTAATAGTTAATGTGTAGCTTTACTTATTTAATTGTATTAATGTATTGAAAATATATTTTCTAACAATGGCATTGATTTACAGATCAATGAAATGTCTAATAGTACGAATAGTATTATACAGCTAATAATAATTTCAAGTTGGATTTATATTTCCGAATGAAATAAAAAGAAAGTCACATAAAATAATTTTCGTAATAAATTAATTTACTATGTACTGTAATAAGAATTTCATTTACGGGACAAAATTACATTCGCAATAGCGTGAAATTGTCAAAAATAACTAACAATATATTTTTACATATAAATAATGATATTCTTTAACTGATAACAATAATAATAATAATAACAACAACAACAACAACAACAACAACAACAACAACAATAGTAGTAGTAGTAGTAGTAATAATAATACGAGTAGTTTATAATAAGTTGCAGTTTCTCGATAATTTAATTTATTAACTACCGATAAACTATCGAGACTAGTTATTATTACGTTCGGCATTGACACACATTTGCAAATTAAATTGTTTTATTAATATTTGATTAGAATAAAATGTTCGATATAAAGGAGAGTATGAATATTTAGGAAAGCAGGCTGCCTTTATTGGATCATACGGTTGGCTCGCAGCTGACTTGAAACATCGACCTAAAACAGTTTATAGCAGTTTGTAAAAAAGGCTTTGAATGGCTGTCCAAAGAAACGGATTAGCTAACAATGACAAGATCGTTGAAGCGTTGCGCGTTTGTCGCAGATGGAGCATTGCGAAAACAATGAAGTACGGTAATAAGTATCGTCGCTGAGGAGTAATGGCATTGGGGACGCGAAATCGATTGAAGAGGAATGGGAGGAGTTATTGGGGTTATTGGCGGGGTTTGGGGGTTCGGGGGGGTAGGGGAGGTGGGGGGCTGGGTCTAAAGCTGCTCGCACAAGCATTAATTAAAAAAAAAGGTGGTCGTTTAATACGTCGATATTAATTTCGATGAATAAGTAAATACCGACTGCCGTGACCTTGAGTTGTTAGCGCTGGAGTGATGCCGTGATCGATGATACGTTGGCGTAGCTTGGATCCGAACGACTGCCGGAACGACTGACGGGGTAGTAGTGTAAGCGAGGGTACGTTCAACAACGCACGAAGGATTAATGCGACAGGACGTTATGATCGTGGCGTGAATTCGACAATAGCCGGCTATAGCAGCGTCGAGGGTAGGGTAGGGTAGTTAGCCCTGGGCGTATTACCCAGCCGGATTACCCAGCCGAAACCAGTCGACGTCTCGGAGCTCAAATGTAGATTGGCCGAGACGAGAGAAGTGAGTTCTTTATCAGGAAGTAGGAGGAAGAGTCGAGGTCGTTGACACCGCGGCATTTTTTCTCTCGGCGGCGCGACATCGTCGACTGCGTGTCGCTCGGCCTGCCGACCCACATAATATACCACCAATAGACTATAATATCACGGAATGCCAGCTCCAGAGTTTCGCAGCCCGACACGAAGGTAGAGCTGACGCAAGCAGATGCAAGTAGAAATCGACATCGGCTAAGAGGAAGCGAAACGTCGATTTTTTCTTTTTTTCTTTTTTTCTTTTCTTCCCCCGCCCCGTCCGCGATACCGGCAAATAGCCCCGATAACCTATGCCGGCGAGCCCACCTCCTTGTATTAGGGGTATTACGGCACAGCATAGCCGCGCGTCGCAGCCATAGAGGACATAGAGCAGACGGGGATGAGTGATTGAGCATTAACGAGCGTAAAGCCAGGCATTTTAGTATACGCAATGCACGGCGAATAAAAAAAAAAAAAAAAAAAAAAAAAAAAAAAAAAAAAAAAAAAAAAAAAACACGCACAATATATAAAGAGAGAGAGAGAGAGAGAGAGAGAGAGAGAGAGAGAGAGAGAGAGAGAGAGAGAGAGAGGGTACATTAATATTCGCCGAGAGCGCGTAACGTATTCAATGAATTGGCGGTATAAATTTTAAAAGTAACGGCACAGCCCATAATAATACTTTAAAGGAGTTTAATTTGAACGGTATCCGATATACAGTTACGTTTCAATAAATTCCATCGGCTTCGGAGAATCTAACAAGACGATACATCAGCCACAATATTGTATTTGAAACGAATGAATATTGGCCGGCCGCCGGCATATTTATATCTATGCCTGATTTATTTATTTTAAAATTCAAACGCGAATGTATTATATTACGGAATAACTCTTTCGAGGATATTTCGAGGAGAATGGTAATCTCAATATGGTTAATAAATTGTTAACTAGGCTAAAAGCACGCCACAAGCACAAAACATCCACGAGAAGGAATTTCTTAAACAGTTGTTCTTCCCAACTCTCTGCGCCACCGTAGATTATATTTTGTCTGAAACAACATATTACATCGGCTTTATAATAAAGAGCAGCGATCCATAGGAATAAGTTCTTTATTTGCACTGCACACTGCAACTCGTATGCAATATAAAATGCTTTCGTTCGAATCAGTTACATTTGCCAAAGGTACAAAATATTACAAGCCCACCTCCTGAATTTATGTCTTCCTTTACACTCGACACGCATCCCACTTCTCATTTTTTAAATTTATTCTTGTTGTTGTTATTTTTGCTACATAAACCTGTTGCCAATATTGTAAGCACGTAGTTTATAAAATTTAAAAAAAAAAAAAATTAATACAGACAGATCTATCCGAACGTCCTATTTTTATATTAAAAATGATATAGAAATGATTCGTTTAATTTTAAATTTAAATAAGAGTCTTCAAAGTTTATATTAATTATTTGACTTAATTCGAGGCTTATACCCGACTTATGTCGGACAATATATTTACAACAGATTATTGAACCGATCATTATTGAAAATAATCATTTCTTATGGAATTAATGGTGGTAAGTAGGGAGTATTCTATGCGCTTTCTAACATGTACTTGCATTAGTAGCGTTAAACAAAATACAAAATTTAATTAGAAAGTGGATATACAAAAAGAAAAGAAAATAAAAGGAAAGAAAAAAACATTAAGTAAAAGTAAAATTCATACATCACTATTTTTATTGTATCGTGTAGAGGAAGTTAGTTAAGTAAATAAATTTCTTATGTAGAGTTAAATAAAGTCTTGTAAAAAAAGTATGTAACGAAAGAAAGCCTGTTTTAATGTATAAACAATTAACGGTTTCTATAACGAATTTAAAGCTTAAATTCAACGGCTGTGCAAGAGATATAATAAATTATACCGAGGCGAGAGTCTTATTATAAGAGTAGAATTAATTAATCCTAGATGAAAATATGGCAATATATGCAATATCGTCGTCGTCGTCGTCGTTGTTGTTGTTGTTGTTTGTTGTTTGTTGTTTGTTGTTTGTTGTTGTTGTTGTTGTAATAATATTATATTCTTGGATTTCTAAGGATTTCGAGGGAGCTCCGGTTTAGCGGCGCATTCTGACGTCATTGCTTTCCAATCGATACAAACTATAATTCATGGGTAGAACGAGTCTGTGGGAGCGACGGTGGCGGGAATCTATAAAATCCAAAAGATATTAGAGGTTCCGTACGCGTGTATCGCAACCGTGCAGGTCGATCTGCCGAAGCTCAAGTGGCGGTCCCGGCAATGTCCCTCGGAATGCCGTACACAACGTCTAATGATATTAATGAAGTCCTTCGTTAAAAAAATGCTCGTCGAGCGGAGATCGATGGCTTCCGAAGGTCGCGGTTCCTCAATGGCGAACGAAACCGTAGGTGAAAGGATTAAAATAACAACAACAACAACAACAACAACAACAACAGCGACAGCGACAATAGCAATAACAATAACAACAGCAACAATAGTAATAGTGATAATAATGAAAAGAGCGATTGTGATAAGTAATGATAGAAGGCATAGGAATGGAAACGGCTGGGAAGTGGGAAGAGCACCATTTGTTCTCTCTACCTTCTCTCTCGAGCTATGTGGAACGGCCGTAAGAATATAAGCCGTAAGAATATATAGGCCACGGGCTCCGATATCGTTATTTAATCTCGCGGCCTCTGCTCGCATCAGTACTCGAGAAAATCTCTTGTTATGGATTCATTCCGTTGCTTCTACCGTCCTCGCCCCCCCCCGCCCCCGCCCCCGCTCGCCCTAACTCGTACAATTTAATCGTAGACTCACTCGGCCGTCTTCCATCTAATTTCTATACCATTTATTCCCACTCCTGTCTGGGCGAACAATATCCAACCGTAAGCTTTGTGCAATTTACTTAGGGAGTCCTTGTTTCTAAATCGCACGCGTACTTATAAATTTCAATAGTCAACACTATTCAATGGTTAACATAAACTCGAAGCATCAAATATAATGTTCGTTAAATTAGTTAATCGCATTCTTCGATTCAGTATTCCTATTAATTACTAAATTATTTCTCCGACAGCACAACTGGTTTTATTTAATCCTACATTATTATACATTTTACATTGTTATCAATTTCATTATAAATATTATTTGAGTTAAATAATTTGAAATTATTGAACGCTTACGGAGATGATTTCTTGTCATTATTACTCTAAGAATTGTGCTTGTTTAAAAGAATATTACTTAGCTGTAAATTAAATCGAGAGTTAGATTAAAAATAGTCATATTATAAATATTTTTACTATTTATTTACTAAACGTACGTAAAAAATATCTTAGGAACTTTGTTTTTTTGTATCTAAGGCCGAGTGTCTTAACTGCATAGGGTTTTATATTTGAATTACTTATTCGTTAGAAAGAGTCGTATTAAACAGAGATTCTATCGGAGATAATTTATTCGTAAAAATTAATTTTCAGCTATTATTCGGTATTAGTTTTATTGGTTGCCCTCGACAGCTCATATCCAATCGCAGTAGTTATTTTTTGCCTATAACCGAAAATTACAACTATTCCAGTCTCTCCCGAATAACTTTACGAGAGCACGATCAAAGCGGTTTTACTTAAAAAAAAAAAGTTAGATGCGAGTGACGTTATTGAGTGATCTACGCCTAATTCGTATGCGAATGAGGTATATCGATCCTTTCAATTACTACGGATGAATTTAATAAACAGTTATAAATAATTGTACTTGACCTTGAATATTTTTGAAGAAAAAAAAAGGGGAGGGGGATACCAAGTTCGTTACGATTTACGAACATTTTGTTAAACAAAGTATTCCGTTAAATGAAATAGTCTTACGAGAGAGAGAGAGAGAGAGAGAGAGAGAGAGAAGAAGCATTTGAACTCTCGGTTAGAAAAGACGCGTTACTGTCTTGATTGGCTTTACTGCATTATTATTCTTTGTTAGTTAATTTTAAAATGCAAGAAATGCATCCCGGCAATGTATTGTGTACCGTGAGATTGTGGGAAATATATTTATTAAGAAAGAAGAGGAGCGGACGTCGAGCCTCGTCATTCATTGTCGGACGAAAAACAAAACTGTTATCGATCAAAGCAAATGAATGAACAGATAAGCGATGAATAGATGATATTCTCGGTATTCTAACAATTCTAAAACTATTACGTAGTTTCCTGTAATTTACCCAAGTAATTAATTCTTTACTAAATATATATATATATATATATATAGAACTAAGTCAAATATATCGTACCAAGATATGTTATGAAAATAAGATATGGAAGTACAGGTAAAATTAATATGCAAATTGAATTTAATTGAAATATTTTAATTTGAGTGAACGTTCGTAAATAATCAATATTTTCTTAAAAATAATCCTTATTGTTCCAATGAAGGCTTGAAATGAAGACTTTTTATAAAAATAGCATTATAAGAAACGCGGGTCGTGAGTTTGTTGAATCTTTTGAAATTGGGAGCAGAATAAATTTATCGCGATCTATCTTTCCTGAATTTGATTTACAGTCAGAATGTATTATTCTTGTATTCGGTAGGCAAAAATGCAAAGCAGGAGTTTTTGCACGAAAATCATCGCTGTACAGGGAGTTCGAGGCTTCAACGATCGGACGGATGAAATGCATCTCGAGAGAAGTTTAGCGCTTTTTCTTGGCCTTTCGCAAAATACGTATTTCTTGAATCTGGAGCACGAGTAGCGGCAGTGGCCGGTGCTGCCCCGGTCCAAATAGTTTTCGAAAATTTTGCTGAGAAAAGCGATTACCGAGAGAGGAGAGTAAGTTTTCTTAATCGACGGCATCGATCCTCCCCGATCGATGGACGACGATCGATTATGGCACGTAGGCTACGCGACGTAGACAGGTGGAGGGAGGGAAGGTACGGGTAATAAAGATAGATGAGCGAATAATTGGAGCCTGATCGCCGGGACGGAGAAAGGATCAATGAAAGGAGGGGGATATGGTCGTAACGTCACCGAGGGGCGAAACCGATACGAAACAGATGCTGTCGATCTCTTTCGCGTAACGAGTCCTCTGATAATTCGGCGCACGTAGCGTTTTAGCTGATTAAAGCCTGTGGCTTTAATGGATGCCAGTGTCGGGTAACACGCGACTCTCCTCGGCAGCGCGACTTTTCTTTTCCTTTTTAGAAAGCATGAGACCATCTTTCGAGATCGAATGCCGCGATGCACTTGGATCGTTGGTCGACTATTTTGCCCAGTCGATGATCGAGCCGATTCGCTCGTCCTTACTTACTTTCTCCAGCATTAAATCCTAGACGTTCTCTTCAGCTCACAGCCTCCAGCTCGACCAACTGTAATGCTAACCGTGTCTGCGTTAAGATAACGATTAGCTAAGCTAATCTTTTTCAAGGCTCGATCCACCCTCTCGAGCCACATAAATCTGGCAAAAATTAATGGCCATTCATTATAAATGAATCGTCGAACGTGTCTTCGTTTCTTCTTCTTCTTCTTCTTCTTCTTCTTCTTCTTCTCTTCTTCTTCTTCTTCTTCTTCTTCTTAATGTATTCTTATTAAGCATTAGCTTTCGTTTCATTTATCGAACGACTACTTAAAATTATAACGAGCTCGGCTTCGCCTAATTACTACTTTACAGACTACTTGTTGAAAAATCGTTTTTTAACGTCATTTTTACTGACTGTCAATAATTCTTCCCCGACAAATCATTAGAAAGCCGACGCATTTTATTTCGAAATTCAATTATTTGTCACACATCCTTTCCTTTATATCGTTTATCGTCCCGAATGATAAACAATATAAACATTTTCGATACATAGATTATACAAGCTTAAGTTTTTCGAAGCTAACGTAGACGAGGATAATAAATATTTATTAAAGAAATTCGTATTCAATTGGTCGTCATTACTCGTTGTTCACAAACGAAATTATAAATATTAATTACATGCTTAAAAACTATTACGTCGTCAAAGCGATTGAATTTTTACAAAGTTTAATTAGGACGGGATTTAATTTTCAATAAAAACGTAAATTACTTACATTACATGTATTGGTGTACAATCACAAGATTATAAAATACTTTTAATAACTATTTTCTAGATAGAATATATTACAATCATTTTTATTCGTTAAACAAAACCAAACTATTGCTCTACGACTAATTTAAGATAAGTTTTTAACTTTTCTTTTTTACATGAATTATTTTTTGAAAATGTGAAGAAAATATTAGTATACGCGTTTGTAACATAATATTGTCTGTTTAAATATCTTACGTGTCTGTCAAACAGATTATTACGTACCTCGTATTCCAAATAAAGAGAGGAAAAAAAATTTATAACAAATAAGGAATGCAATAAAAGAATTAAGTTTTTTTTTGAAATTCTTAATAATTTTTTTTTTCTTTTTCTACACTGTTGTATAATATATTTATTATTATAAAGATGGATATAAGGTCTGTAATAATTATTAGTAAAATATAAATAATTGCTCAAATAAGAATAAAAGTAAAGGCTAAAGAATTTAATGTTCGTTTAAATTTTATTATGAATGTTATGATATATATATTTTATTATGAATATAATGAAGATTTTAAAAAATTTTAGATTATTAAAGATACGCGATAAAATATTATAAAATTTATTACTACATTTGAAACGGCATAAAATTAACAAATTATTACAATATCGCATTTACGTAATGCTAATGCTTTTTGACGATTTAACAATCATCCGGTAAAATATTATTAAAACATTTTTGATTCCAATACAATATAAATAAATACAAAAATAAAAAAAAAACTTTAATGAAATTTATCTCTATTCGCCTATTGAATTTCTAAGTAGTAAAATAATAAAATAACAACTGTACATGCATTACATTAATTAAAATTCTAAAGGAATTATATGTATTCATATGCTTTAAAAGCATTCAATTTTATTTACGTACTCGTAGAATAAAATTTTTTTAATGTAAAAATGGTTAAAAATCGTTTTCAGATATTATGAATTTTTATGAATTATAATTATTATGAATGTTTGTGGAATGTTTTAACTATAAATAAAGCATAGATATGAATTTTTAATGACTGAGTAAACAATTTACAAAAGAATTTGAAACATTTTTATTTTGTAAAACATTTATAAGCTTAAAATTGATAATTGAATCAGTGTTTGCTTTATAAGAGTGTTAATAAATTGCAAAATATACTAAGTATTAGCTTGAAGTAACTGGACGAGAGTTTCTAATAAGTTGTTGACTAGTTGTGAGTTTCCCTTTTTATTGTGTCTTGCGAATGTCTCGGTAAAAGGTTTCACTGACTTTTATTTTCACGTGCGAACTTGACAATGTATTTTTTTCTTACACAATCGCAGTGGAATAAAATCGAGTTTTAATGTTCTTCTCGATAGCTAAAGCTCGAATGACCTCCTCCCCCCCTCCTCCCATTGTATATTGCGAGCTCGTTAATTGAAATCCATTGATATTCGAACGAATTTTCTGGTATAAATCTGAAGTTTCCAAAGAGAGGGAGAGAGAGAGAGAGAGAGAGAGAGAGAGAGAGAGAGATAAGTCGGCGAGCATAAAGTTCCAAGGGTAAGCTCGACAATGAATTGAGCGCACGCGACATTGTTTATTAAGCTCGGTAGTCGAGGTAATTTCTCTTTGAAAGACGTGATCTATCAGAGAGACAGAGAGAGAGAGAGAGAGAGAGAGAGAGAGAGAGAGCAAAATTTTCAAACGATTCGCAGGTAGATCCGGCGATTCTGCAAAAGACCTCGCTAAACAAAGCCAATTACAATGGTTACATTAATTGGGTTTGTCCGCTCTTCCTCACTCGCAAATTGATCCCGACATTTATCGGTCGGTATGCCACCGCTCTCGGTGCCACGTGCACCTATCTTCCATTGCACGTTTTAATTAAAAATCACGACGCCGCTCTCCTTACAACGAGGACATTTCAGGCACAATAGCTGTCAGCTTATCATCGAAGGGGCTCGATTGTATTAGTAAAACTTTCCTCGAACTTCCTTATTATTTCAATACTTCCTGGATCTACGCTACTCTACGCTCTACTACGCAATATTATTATTGTAACAAATCTATTAAAGAGTTTATATTACTTTGTTTATAATTAAAAACACTCAAAGTATCGTAATGCTTAAGAAAGAAGAAGAAGAAGAAGAAGAAGAAGAAGAAGAAGAAATAATAATAATATAACGGGTAAGTCGATGATTTTGTTTTATTTTATATATGTATATATATATATATATACACACACACACACACACACACACATTTTAACCGAAGTAAAACCAATTAAGTATATGTTGGTAGAATAAATCCTTGTAATGATAACATCGTATTGATTCCGTATATTATTATTAATTCTATTATTATCACTGGGAGAACGGCCTACTTAAGCTTTCTGCAGGCTGCGTCCGCGTAGAGTGCAATCAGGGGAACGCGGATCTCCAAATGTAGGTGGATGTCGATAGCGCACCTCGGCTCTTCGAAAGTACGCGAACGGTAAAATTCAAATGGGCTGGCAGGATTATTGGTCGGCCAGTCAGGGAAAAAAGAAAGTTAACGAGTACGGACGGGGACTCGGAGCATCGGAGCAGGAAGCTAATTGACGCGAAGGGCTCAAGATTCACGATCCCCCCCCCTCCCATAGCAAAGTAGTATAGCCCGTCGGGGGGACCGATAAGTAGAATAGACTATGTAAAAAAAAAAAAAAAGAAGCAAGGGCGAGTGAGAGTAACTAACCTTGATCTTGTCGTAGGTCGTATCGAGCTCGAGCCGATGAACGAACGGATTGAGTATGTCAGTGGCCAGGTTGCCCTGGAGCATCTCCTCCTTGGCGCCGTTGTACAGTTTCCTGCTCTGCTGGTCGATCTCGTCGTCCAATTCGATGTCCTTACTTCTGTAACGCATCTTGGCTAGTGTACCAGTACCCAATAACGAAAACTGAAAGCAGCCGAGGTAGGGCACCGGGAGGCCGGCTAAGGCACGAGCTTAAAATGAAAATCGGCCTACTGGTGGAACCTCGCGCGATCGCACCGCGAGTGAACGTTGTTCCTAGGATAAAAGTGCCCAGACGACATGACGGCCGTCGTCTCAGAAGGAGGGTATCTCGCCCACGTCGGACCAACCGAATTCCGACCGAAAATGAATAATACCGAGTACCGCTCTCGCACTACACCAGGCTGCGCTCGTCTCGACGCATCGGCGTCGGAACGTTTAATGCGCGAACGTAGATGCGCGTCATCCCCGCGTGCCGCCGACCTGGTGGGGCTCGGGCCGACAGAGGTCGGGAGGGGGGACGCAATTCTAGCGGTCACGTCGTCGTGGTCGTCGTCGTCGTCGTAGTCGTAGTCGTAGTCGTCGTCTCCGTCGTCGTCTCCGTCGTCGTCTCCGTCGTCGTCGTCGTTGTCGCGTCGTCGTAGTCGTTCGTTGTCGTAGTCGTCGTCGTCGTCGTCCTCGTCCGCCCTCCCGCCCGCACGCCCATCCGGACGTCTCGCATCGCATCGCCCTACAAATACCAACATCTCCGACGACACCGCTCTATTGATTTTTCCCTTTACGTAATCTCGTTGCACTTGGCCATCCACTTCCCACACTCTCAACCGTTCTACCACTCACTCGCTGGCTTTGACATTCTTCTTCAACCGGTACTTTTCTTCCGCAGTTTCTTCTTTATTACGAAACTCCCCCGTTATACCGATCCACGTCTCTCCCGAGTCAGTCCGAGACAACAATTCTGCGACCCTCGCCCTCCACCTTATTTCAAGCATTTTATATCATTATTCTTACTTGGAACTGCTGCTTAATTTTAATTTTTATAATATTTACAGAGATATATTGTTATGTTATATTGTTATTTTTTAGTTTATTAACTTTTAAATGCGTATTGGTTTTATGAGTAATAAAATGCATCGATCTTCCTTAAGGAGATCGATTGATTAATTATCACCTGTGAATAGACAATGAATTTATTTATTGAAAATTCATTGGTCTCAAGGCAACAATTAACGTGACAATAGGTAACGATAAATCTATCACCTATTAAAGAAAAAAAAAAAAAAAAAAAAAAATTATCCCTATAAATCTAAAACATTTATATATATAAAACAAGATTTTGTTTCCTATTCAATTTTTTAACTATTATGAAACTTGTGCGTGTTTTCAAGAACGACTGAATGTTTAAATAAAAAAGGAGTCTTTTATTTAAAATAGTCAAGAGTATTATAGAAGACAGGAAGTGCATAATAACACAATAGTCGACATTATTGTCCGGCTATACTAAAACTATTCGTTTTCTTGTTTTACATTTTAATGTATGAGGCAACGAAAAACGAAGAAGAGTTTTAAAAATTTGTATCACTATAATATAAAGTATTGTAGCTTATTATTGCATCATCATTGAACGTAGTATTCTATGATAAAATAAAAAATAGTTGTTATTAAATAAATTATGTTGATCGAAACATAATTTATTGACTAAGTCACTTTTATTTTGCTTTTTAGATATTTTATGAACGCGTATCACCGATCGGCTTCGATAAGAATTTTAATTTAATTTAAGCAGATTAGAAGCTACAAGAAAAGGATAAATTTACGTCATTTGGAAAACTCTTTTTCGGAAAACTACTGAATACAACTTAACGTCTACGTTCATCTTTCCATCAAAATCCAAATGCTGTAAATTTACTTAAATTACTTCAATTTATTAAGATTATTTTAAGATTTTTTTCAAAATATTTTGCATTGGTATTATGATTTTTAAAAACCTTAATAACAAGATTTAATAACTTATCGAAATAAATATTTAAAATCGATAGTAATATGTTCAATATTCTAAAAAAATTATATGTTATTAATGGTTTTTAATTTCTTTAATTGTTAATTATTTTATAAATTATATAAATAATTGCTTAATTGTTTTTAATGCTAATTTAATGTAATATACGTTGATCCGAATAAACGTAAGGTTAATACATATAATTTGAAAACACATGATTTTTAATAAAAAAATCAATATTTAAGAAATATATAAAAATATAGATATTTATTTCTTGGATTAACAAGTACATGTTTTGTATCTAATTTATTCGAAATCATCAAACGGAAGAGAGAGAGAGAGAGAGAGACTTTAAAAAAGAATTGCTGCCCCGCAGCGTGGGATGGAAAAACCGGTAGTGTATGTGCGGTATTTGTTACGTGTTGACCTATAGGGCTCCACGATAATCGTTTCGAACCTTAAGGTGAAATTCTTTTTACTAACATCGAAAGATAATTTATATTTCTTTCGGTCAGTTTCGTTACGGTTCTGGAAAGAATAAAAGCCAATTTTTTTTTTTTTTCCAGTAAAGAAAGTTTTTATGCCTTAAAAATAATAAATATTTACTTATTTATTTATCTAATCATTTCTGCTTTCGTGTCAAGTCTTCCAGTCCTCTCAAATTGTTATTCATTATTAAATAATTTAAGGAACTCGCGAACTTAATATAATGAAAGTTTAGGATAAGCATCAGTGCCAGAAACACAATTATTAATTAGGTATTATATTGAAATTTATGTATATTTTTTTTATTCAAGTAGAATTTTGTAAATAACTCAGATCTATAGGTATTTTTTTAAAATGAATATTTAAATATTTAAATGAATAAAATGAATGTAAAATATCAAATTTACTTCAAATTACTTTTATTATTGTCTCAGGGTCAATAAATTTGGGAAAAGGGAGGGACGCATTGTGCAAGTAAAATACAGCAATTACAGAATCAAAACAAACTAGTTATTACTCACCATTTACTTCTTCATTGTTTATTCTTTCTAGTCTTTATCGACATTTATTTACTTCTTTTATCTTTAATTCAGATATTTATGTACAACAATACGATGTTTTTATTCGAAATAATTTTATATTAACCAAATTATAATTGTTAATATACTTTTAATATCAAAATTTTATTAAAAAATAAAATACTTTTATTTATATATTAAATTCCTTAAAATAATATTATATTTATCTTACAGTAGAATAGAATTTTTTGGATTTTTAAACAATTAATTAGGCGACCGGCCGGGCGGGAAGGATTTACAAAAAGTAACAATGATCGATATGATTGTTGCGCATGCGCAATACAATTCTACATGTAACCTTAAAAGACGGTCGAAATGGAGAATGAATTGTTAAAGTGCCTTGTAAATTTCTACTCTAAATTAGAATCAGTCGACAAAAAATGGAATGAGGTTTCGATAAGAACTGAAAAGATAATAAGAGCTCTTAAAAATCAAGTAGAACAGCTTCGCCATGTAACAAGGTATGCGTATAACATTCGAAATAAGCATTCTGGAATGAAAATGTGCGCAATTATTCCGATCGAGACGCTACTTCACGCTCTTCTCAATAGATGTCCTTTATTTTTTTCTTCCTTTTTCTTATAGCCCAGAGGTCGATAATGCCGAGATCTGCTTAATTCCTGGTCTGCGCGACCAACTAATCTTCAAAATATTAGCGGGTATCGAGGAAGAGATTGTCCTTATTCAGGAGTCGATTTATCAGTTCAACAATCTCGCTCAGGTAAGAATTTATTTCTTAGAAAATACTATCTCTACAATAAAAATATTAGCAGTTAGTGGTAAGGCTCATAAAATGACAATAGGATCTATCGATTTATATAGAATAAGAAATGATTATTTTAGTTAGTTGTATTTATAATAATTTGAAGCAAAAAATATGTCGATAAAAAACGTAAAATTCATAGATATTTACACGCACATGTATAAAATTATTATTTTTATTTTGTATATTTCATATTATTTTGAATTAAGGTTGTATAAAAATATAAATTAAAATACTACTAAATTAATAAAAGCAATGATAGAAATGTTTGATTTCAGAATATGTAAAATGAAATATTCAAAGAACAAGAAGTTAATTTTATTATTAAAGGTTTAATTGTTATTCATGTTTTTTACAGGATTTAAGACACAGATTGATAAATGTCGAGACGATTCGAAGTAAATGCTCCCTGGAAAACGACAACATGAAGGAATTGGTCAATGGAACGACCCGCAGGCCAAAGTTAAATTTACTTCTTGAGTGGGCAATCGACGCTTGCGATTATTATCAAAAACTGTATCCTTTTTTACTTTCCATTCTATTAAAATGAAAAATATAAGTACGAAGTATATCGAAGCAGTATATCGACGTTTTTTTTTTTCCGTTAGCAAAGGATTTACATGATCATAATCATAATCATAATTATCTCTTTCAAACATATTTTTATCATAAAAATCCTTAACGTCATTGATTATATCAGATATTACCAAATAAACCAGGGTTTTAAAGCTCTAAATTATAAGGACGAGGAAACTGTCGAGAAGCTTGGAGAATTATTCGTTGAAAATGAAACTACAAGGATGAAGATAGATCGTAAGTCGTAGCAATTCTGCAATTCTTAGCTACATGAGAACCTTATAGTTATACCGCATACATACGCATACATATACCATATGTTTCTTATTAACATATTAATTTTGCAGGTATACTGGCGTATACACAATTCATAGCCGCAGAAGCGTCTTAAATTATGTAAAATTCAGCATCAGCTTTGTAAATATTTTTTAATTATTAAGTATTTGCCATTATTGTAATATAGCCACTCATATATTTTTATAATAGAAATTTTCATCATCTTTAATTTATTATTTAAAAAATAAAATTGCTTTATTAATAATAACTCTTTATTTATATCTTAATCCTTATATATATTAGAGTTAAGTTTTTATTATCCTTTACGTTCAAGCAAATATTGAATAATTAAGGAAATCGTGTATTAAAAATAAATACTGATTTTAATAGAGGACACACTTGTAAATAATATTTTATGAAATTTTGATAGTCTATTTCATCCTTTGTATTAACGAACTGAATTAATTCGCAAAATAGCTACAACA
This sequence comes from Ceratosolen fusciceps, assembly GCA_018883505.1. Taxonomy (NCBI): domain Eukaryota; kingdom Metazoa; phylum Arthropoda; class Insecta; order Hymenoptera; family Agaonidae; genus Ceratosolen; species Ceratosolen fusciceps. The sequence continues at coordinate 1,304,344 of RCIC01000009.1, forward strand.
CAACTATTTAACACTATAGTGAGTAAATTCAAAATAATAGTCACTATCTGGTTAATAAATATTTACTACTGTTTGTACATAAAAAGTTAGAACATAAAGTATGCACAGAAAACTGTACTTTATCCATAAAGTTAGTCTTTGCGAAACCCTTTAATATTTTCTAGCATACGAAGTCGAAGTATATTTAAATAATCTACCCTCAATAACACTTTGTAAAAACAGTTGAGAAAAAATTTATGTAAATATATTGTGACAATGATAGAAATTAAAATATTCTGAAGCGGTGAGTGCTCTACTCAATTTTATTCTTTTTCTCTATAATTTGCGATGATTTATAGTTTAGAGCACTATACTATACAGTAGAGTACTATACTATATTAATATAATTTAATCAGTATTTATAAATGAAAGTAATTGATACATAAGTCAGTGCTTTAGAGTATTTAAAGCGACAAATCTTCAAAAACTTATGAAAAGCCTATTTATATTGACAATTTTAAAATCGACCGAGATATTAAATTTTCGCGTATAAAATACTTCTCGTGCAGGGGGATTTATTTATTTATTTTTATATTATTTTTATAATAAATATTTCTATACTAAAATAATTATAAAGATTTGAATTGTTATTATCACTACTGAAAAGGAAAGGTTGCATTGAATAAAACTCAGCAATTACGAATTGAACAACGTGTAAACAAATTCCCCGTCAATAATCGCGGAGGCGTACCACGCCCCTTCCCCCGGCTAATGAGAGGAGAAAAAAACCTTGTTACAATTATCGCCACGTGTGTGGAACGAACGTGGACATGAGCCCTCACCACGGGTCTCCGGAGGAAAAACCTCGTGCGTTTAGATTAAAAGATTATTCTGACTCGCTACTCACCTCTGGTGCCGACATGCAGATCCTACCATCGTTCGATCGCTCGTCGGTCTATGACGCGTTGATCAGCAAGTATTGCTCCCGTCACCTTACCCATCGATTCCCACGCAATTTTACTATTATCGCGCGCTGTATCAACGATGTCGCTTATAATTTATTCGCACGGCTAACTAATTGCTCATCAAAGCTCGCACTATTCTGATTACAAAAATTACGATTACAAACAGACTGACTCCGTGTTTTATAGGTTCCATAGTTTTTTAAGAAATATCGATTACCACTGCCGAGTGATCTTATACGTATATAAGAAGGGCATATAAATATATATATATATATATATATATACATATATGTATGTATATATGTATATAAATAGCAGTTGACCGAAAACAACAATGTTAATGTTATTGTTGTAGTCAATAAATAGTAGACAGCATTTGTACAATACGCTTTCGATACGTACAAAAAGTTCTTTCCTGAAGCTCAAAGGGAGAAGAAGAAGAAGAAGAAGAAGAAGAAGAAGAAGAAGAAGAAAAAGGAAAAAAAACTTAATGTGCACGATGCATTCACGCTTCTTTGTTCTGATTAATTTACTTTACCCATCAAGGTATTAAGATATTTAGCTCGTTATTTACGAGAGCCGCGTGGGACTAATTCAATTTTAGCGCGGTGAACCTGACTTGTTTACGCGTTTACGTTATACACGTACCGACTTCCATGGATGCCCGGAACTAAATTTTCTCTCTAGTTCAAAACGGCGTTTTTCACACTCCCCGACTTATATCCATACCATCTCCTGCGTTAATAGCGTATTTGCAATACGCGTATCGCGAAACTGTAGTTCATTGTCGTATTATTGAATCTCCGAGCCACGGGCAGTGTAAATATCCTACTGAAACTAAATTTAATAGAAAATTCAATCGTCGGGATCTCACGCGATGCAACTATTTATGCGTAAACACTAAAAATCAAATATTTTATTGTAATAAATTTTAGTAATATCGGAAAATTCGTCGATCGCCAATGAAAAGGGCCAAAAGGAATAATTATACTACGTAACGGAAGCAGGAAAAGGTACTTTTCTGCTTTTGTGGAGCGCTGTATGCTTATTGAAGATGGAAGAGGAGCGCAACCTCGACGTGGTTATTCGGGTTCTCGAGCTTCCTCGGAGACCGATTTCGCGCTCTCTCTCTCTCTCTCTCTCTCTCTCTCTCTCTCTCTCTCTGCCTCACTCTCTCCCTTCAAGAACTTGTAGAAGAGCTCACCCCTTGTTCGCTTGATTTCTCCTGAGAACGAGTATCGTAATAACCCCCCCCCTCCCTTCGGCCACGTCCTGTAACACCAGAGAGGCCGACGTAAGTTTCCCTTTAAACTTCAAGCTCTGGACATTCGGGGGATTTGCCTTAAGTCCGATTACCCTACAACCGAATTCGATACCAACGTCATTTCTTCTGTATTGCTTGCATTACAGAATAATGTATCGCTAAGTGACATGGGCTCACCCATCTCCACAAATCGCTAAGGGACCTCCATCTCGAATAAAAAAATATTCTACAATTCTTTACGCCCAACGCAGATGAAATATGTATAAATAAAATATACATTATCGGCGAATGAAACTTCGTACCGCCATTCGTCTAATAATTAACAATAAATTATTACCTATACAATATCTGACATTGGGAATATCTTATACAATCTTATTAACAAGCCATCGTCGCACTATTTGTCTTGTAAATTGCGAGTTATAAGCTTAAGGTACATAAAACAATTTATAAAGCTATAAATTAGCTGTAAATTATATTATAATTACTATCACGTTATACGTAAACACGATATGATTTTACGGCGGCGTTTAATGTAGCTATACAAATAGTTTAACTACATAAAATATGCTGGATTCTAAAGAGCAAAATATAAGTAAGTCAATTAATTTACTTGAATTTTTCCTGACAAATTAATTATATTATGAAAATTTACTATATTATTATATGTACGTGAAAATTCAAGGAATACGTTATTCGATAGAGAGCAAATTGCTTTAGCTCAGAATGTTCTATATTCTAATTAGGGTGAAAAAAAAAGTGTAGGAATCGCGAAATAAATAATTCAAGTAATTGTTTTTACAGGTGATTACACAAGGGCTATGCAGATAAAAAAATGTAATCAGTTTGAAATTGTCGAATGGCGTTTATAGGAGGAACGGGGCGTTTTCGTATGAAATAAGGTGAGATCATAATAGAGAGATTTCGAGGAGGAGGAGGAGGAGGAGGAGGAGGAATAGGAGGTTGAAATGAGAAAAGTAGGGTGGGAAAGTATCTTATCCGCTGGATGCTGTGGCAAGGATGTTACACGCGTTCTTTTCTTTCTCGGATGTTGTAGCAACTCGATGTCCGCGGGGGGCGCCGGTGTTGCTTTCGTGCTTTCCTATTGATTCGCTAATATAGAGTCACGAACAAGCCCACACTCATAGACGCCAAAGCACACAGTTACCCCCGCGAGGAAAATTCTACCACTGGTTTTCCGGATAGTCTGGCTTCGATCTCGAATAGATGGTGCCACGAGTAATTTGCCCAAATGTTTATAAAGATAAAAGGACCGAGACCAAGGATTATTATCATTATTATTATCATTATTATTATTATCGTTCAAATCCTCTAATCAAAGAAATCCTCTAAATGCAACCACCTTTTGCATTAGCCGGTCTTATAAATGTAATGTAAATTGTAAGCTCCGTCAACAGGCCAAACATTAATTAGAATATAACTTTTACTCTACTTGAAGTAAAATAGCCGTTAAATTTTAAATGCAATACTTAAAAAATCGTGGTATATTTAAAATTTATCTAAATAGTAATCCTCCTGTTATAGTAAAAGGCAAAGTCTTTATTTCCATAAAACGTGAAGTATCTTTATATTGTTAAGGGACGGGCGCACCATAGGATTTTTATAGCGATAGAAGCAAAAGCAGATGTTAATAATCTTAATAAATACTTAATCTACGTAATTAAATAACATTTTTCAAAATATATATATATATTGAATAATTCAAAGACTTGACCAAGTACGTCCAAGAATATTTACATGTTTAGTAGTAGTAGCACTTTCGTTTAAAAATATAGGAAGAGAGTTAACGAAGGGGAAACGTGACAAAAATGCCAAAAACATCGATCTCACTACATTTACGATACTCGCGTTATTGTAATACGAATTTAAAATTGGATTTGGTACGCCGATGCGTAAACTAGGGCCCAAAAAGTGTCAGGAAGATAGAATCAAAGTCTGTCGTCCTTAGTGTTTCCCTTATATATCGTGAGCGCGCGCACGATTCCCTCTCTTTCCCTCATTTGCTCCCTCTTTCAACCCTTCACGTTACTTTGTTCAGTGCGTTCGCCGTTCTGCGGACCAGTGGCGACGACGACGACGACGGAGACGACGGGGACGACGGGGACGACGTCGATATCGTGTAGGCTTTGCATCCCGGACCCCGTCAAACGAAGGAATAACTTATTTTACTAGATACGTAATTACCTACGTTCGTCCGAGTCTATTTTGCATAAGTGAATCCATCAATCAGAAGAACGGATGTGTGTGACCGTGTGTACAGAGAATAGAGCTTTAGATAATCAAAGGTTCGTTCAATGTGATCTATTATCTACATAAAAGTTTTTAGAAACGATGCTTTCTCAATTTTTTCAGTTCACCAAAAGCGTTTAATTTCTAATAACTGCTCTCTTACCATCACCCACTCCCCTCCCCAACCCCGCTCCCGACATCCCCATCGCAATCTCAATTTACAATATCAGTCGAGTATTCGGGTTGTCTGCACTCGCGGGAACGTGGAAATCTAAACTCGGGTTAATTGGCTTAAAATCGGATTAAAAACAGACCTATTTAAAGAAATTACCGTATCTCGCGTTGACAGATCACAAAACTTACTATAATCGGTTTACCTAAATTTTTCGACGATTGGATAAAAAAAAAAAAAAAAAAAAATTGGAATCTTCATAACAATCGTGAACAAGTCATTACATACATTACATACAATCATTTTTGAGAAATTCCAAATAAGACATATCAATAAAAATTACGGACCAATAACGAAATGTACCATTTTGCACGTGACTGATGCTTAAATATCACTCACAAATAATAGTACAATGGCTTTTAAATAAGAAGTTTGAAAGGGTTATTATATATTGGCGCAAAAATGGGGGAAAAATCGATAAAATGGGGGAGAATAATATCTTTTTCATTAGAAATGTTTTTCACGAGTGTATAATTAATTTATAGATGATTCGTTCGTGCATTCAATACCTTTTAATGCAAATACGCACCTTCGCTTGCAGACTTATGCAAGTTAAAAATAGATTCAACTTTTAATGCATCACACACACACACACACACACACACACTTGGCAAATCAATAAAAAAAAAAAAAAAAAAAAAAAAAATTACAATTGGTTGGGTCCGCGCTCTTTTTTGTCATTGCAGTCTCGAACCTCGGGTATTAAATTACGAGAGAGGCAGAGATAATTAAGATTCGAAGAGATTGCAGGGAAATTATAAAATATTGCGACAGGAAATTAATGATGGGCATAAGTCAAGCCTTTAAGGACACGACTATTTTAACCTTTTCTTTTTGTTTTATAGTCACGCACTAAAAAATTTCACTCTACAATATGAAAAAATCCATACAATGCCTGAGAACTGAAATTCCACATTTACAACGGATTTTACCATTATATTCCTATGAAACGTAACTTTATTATAATTTAATAAAAAATATTGATAAATATTAAAGCGATCTATTAAATATTAATATTGACAACGTCAATATATGAATATAAATGTATTATATTAATAAATTCAATAAATACATATATCACATTATTTACTATTTTTTGTTGATTTTTAAGGAAATTGCATTTTAAATTATTTTAATTTACACAAACACGATCATGGACAGTTCAGAAACAATATATTTCTCATAATTCTATTTGCATTAAATCGCTATGAAATTAATGACTAAATATGAAAATTCTTATAAACATCCTCATTTAAATCTAAAAGTATATCTATATTAATGATTTCAGTCTCATAAAATGTATTCATAATCTATAGAGAAAATATTAATAGGAAACAATTCACAAGTAAATTTAAATTAGATTAAAAAAAAAATTTAATTAAAAAAAAAAAAATAAAATAGCTGATAAAAATAAACTGAATTTTATATATTCGATTAGGAATATTAAATAAATATCTTAATAAAATAAAATAAAATAAAATAAAATAAAAGGACAGATAATGATTACTTTGATTCGTGCGATCGAATATAATTGTAATTGAAAGTTTATATGACCACTTAAGGCAAACAAGACTCTGCAATAGAAAATTGAAGTTATAAGTTACGTAGATAAAAAAGGGGGAGAAGATTAAAGTGAAAAGGATAGCGAATAATGAAGGCTGAAAAGCAGTACTTTTGAAAATGTCGTATAAAATGATTGTACGCAACATCAACAGATATGACGATATAAAAAGTGAGAGTAAGGGGCGTAGGGGGCGGGGGGGGGGCTCGTAAGAGTGAAAGGGGTAGTGTTGGATCAGGGTCGTCGACAAATGTTGAAGGTAATCTTTTTTCAACAGCTTTTATAATTGTGGAATTTCTATACAAATAGACGATTACGATTGTCCAGATAAAAAACATCCTCTGTTCAAATTGTCAAAATTTCAACATTATATTTCTTAGTTCAGTCATTCCTACTTTTCTAAATACAACTTTAATTTAAGGCTTAACATCCACTACTTATCCATGAATACTTTCACGTGGTGCGGAAAAGGTTTTGTAAAAACTCAAAACTCACGTTATATTTCACGTACATATTATTAATAATGTATTCGCGACAATCCGTTAATTATGTAAAATACATTACAATTTCGTTGTTTCGATGCACTATTTAATGAAAAAACATTTTTCTATGTCTACTCTAAATATTAATTAATATTTGAATATGATAAAATTTCACGTCCATAAAAGAACAATTTATTTTTATAAAATATTCTTCTTTATAATTAAAAGGTACTCAATTTGTAGGGCAAAAAATCTTATATTAAATATTATAAGTATTATTTATAACTATTAATTGTTTCTCACGTATTTAAAATACAAATGGACTTGGTCATACTTGATTTCAGAGGTCTAATATTTATTTGAATTGAATCTAAAGTTTTTAAAATAAATTAAACCTTAGAAATAAAGAAAATTAATAAAAAAAAAAAAAAAAAAAACTCTTATGAAGAGTTTGAAGAATCTCACACGACTGTAGATTTTCAAATTAAAGATATACGTTAAATTAAAAATTGTTTTTAGCACAATTATATAATTGCTAATATGAGCCAATTGAGCCTGACTTTGAATATGATTTTCAATAAAACGGCTTTAGTACTCACAAGATCTTATAAATTTCATAAAACAAATTTTACGATCCTTTTTTAGCTTTATCTTTAACATGGACGTGCAAACAAAATTTGTTTACACAACTAAAGTCGTAATATTGTTTCATTGAGGTAAAGATCTATACAACAATTTATTTAACAATAAATAATAGTTTTATCAAAACTTATAGATTTATTACATCGTGAGCTTATGCATCACTTAAAAGCGAATTTAAATCGCGTTGACAAGATTAATGTTCTCGAGTGATATTAGACGAAGTAAAGAACGCGAGCTTAAAGGGGATTTGACACTAAAATTAATAATATCCAGATAAAAATATATGCATGTATTTAGACGGTATTCAGAAAAAGTTGAAAACACTAACAAAATTTATCATCTTGAGAAGCAGTTTGAATTATGTGAATTAATTTAAACGACCAAAGTTTGATTAAAACCTTAATTAGTCGCATTATAGAGAAAATAAAGTTTTAAAATTTATAATGAAAACTATTACAAAGTTTACATACGCGCGCGCGCGCGTATATATATATATATATGTCTTGACATGTGTGTGTGTTGTGTGTGTGTGTGTGGCGGATAAATGACTTGTTTTTAACAAACAAGATTATCATGTATAATAGTATAGGTGACAAAATAGTTATAAATAGTTTGATAAATATTCGGTACGTAATTCGAATAGTAAAATAATTATTGAAAATTATTATTTTGGAAAATGAAACTTAATAATTGTCGCTGGAATGCAATTCGAGTCAATAATTTGGCTCTTCTTTCTCACACTCATGTAATATACATAATTGGACTATTATATAATTATATAATATTATACTTATTAAGCTTAACGTGTAATTCAATTGAATGTTTTTACCTAATTTAATAAGCCACTGGTCATTTATTTCTTATTCCTTGGTGAGAACAGAAGCTGAAAAATATTAAAAACTAAGGAGATGAAATGAAATAACAGGAATAATAATTATTCGTTTACGTAAACGTGTAAGTACAGCAGTTACAACAGAAACGTTATTTTATTTTCAAAGGCCAATTGAAGGTAAAGTCAAAGGATAAATAAATGTACCGCGCGTAGATAATAAAGATCAACAGAAACAAATTAAAGCTCATATAGCTGAGCCAGAAGAGCTCGAAGTATTTTTCAGCGATTTTAGTTTTTAATTAAGAAGTCATAATAGTCCCCCTCCCCCCTACGGCCTTGCTTTTATCATTTTTATTTTACTACAGGGATTTAAAATCCCAGTACAATGCAATATTTAAATATACCTTAAATAAGTTATGCTGCTGAATTTCACCTGTATTCGGGTTACATTGATAAGTAACATGTTCGAATTTGGTTCTCTCTCTCTCTCTCTCTCTCGCTTTCGCTTTCGCTTTCTCGATACCACGAAAATGTATTGTTCCCTATGACAACGGGACAAATTGAAATTCATAAATATTCTCATGCGAATAAACTTTTTATATGAAAAGGAAATTAGAAGGCAAGCTTAATTACTATTTACGAATACATTTATATACATTGCTTTCATCGATAGATTATAACATTAATGTGCGCCACCACGTTGCAACGTGAATTAAAAATATAAAAAGTGTTAAATGAATGAATTTTTAAAAATCTAATTGAAATCTTACTTAATATCTCGTCCATCAGAGCTTTCGAACTCTGCAACTCTGCAATTTAAGTTGACTCGAACTTAATTGACACTTTAAGAGCTCTAATAAATACTTATAACTCTTTTAATTGGATTTTTTTCTTTCCCTTTCCTCGAGTATCCTAAGACTAGCTTTCAAATAATACCATAATATTTAATGTTAAAGGAAATACAAAGTTCAGTTTATAGTCATACACATGTGTATATATATATATATATATATATGTGTGTATAGGAAAATTTATAACCGAACTAAAGTCATTTATTATTAAAGAATTTTACTTGTTATTGGTGTTCCGTAAACGAATAGTTCGAATGGTAAAACATAGATTTCAACATTTTTGCTCCATTAAATTGCTTTTCTGAAAAAATTCAATCATTTCAGTATATTTAATACATATTATAAATTTTTTTATTATTACATACAAGGCCGTACTTGTATATTTTAGACCGATTGATCCCGGTGATCTATCCTGTCCATCTATCGCTTCCCGTTTAAGCCTACATTTGTTGTCGCTTTTTTTCACACGAGAAGATTATCCTTCTATTTTATAGAGATTATGTTTCTATCTACGAACGAACATCATAAGAGTTTTATGAATTTCAAGTTTCAGGTTTCGTTCATATGCCGTTCCCGTAAAATGATTGTTAAGCAGTGGAGCTTAAAAAAATAATTATTCAAGGAAATTATTACAAATAACAAATTTTGTTCTTTAGTATTAGTTTAATTTAATAAATAAAGTAGTTTCTGATCCCTGGATTTAAAATCTTACTTTTAAATTTTATAATTATACAAATGTTAGTATATTTCTTCTATTATAACTTGACTTATAAATCTTTGATCGAATGGAAAATGAGCTTTAACGGCGAACCGGCGAAATGAGCAGATTTAGAAAAGAGCTTACTTTATACGGCTAGCGTTCTAATTCTTTCGTCAATAACTTCTTACTTAAGCTATTACTTTAATATATTTATTAATCGATTGTTGATTATTGTTTTTCTGTATAAAGAGGCTAATGGATTCTAGAGAATAAGATAATGTTAACGTGGCGTGTGACGTGGCGTCGTTACTTTCAGAATGGAGTCAGTGGCCGACTCTTCACTCCTCACTCTGCTCTTTTGATCTTGATAATCGAACTACTAATAGAGCAGCGGAACTACATAATTCTCGTCGAGTGCATGAGGCTAGATAAAAAGAAGTTAAAATATGGCTAATACGGCTCATCTGATGCGTCGGCAGAGCTCCCGTGACCTCAAACCCCAGAAGAGCGTCGATAAACTCGAGATGAAGGAAATGCGGGGCCGACTCGTCGTCGAGAGCCGAAAATGCAACTCTACTGCCAACTACGGGGCAACCAACGCCGGATTCGAGGATTCCAGTCCCAATGCCAAGGTCTTTATTCGCCTTTTATTATTATTATTATTATTATTATTAATTACATCTACGTGGCATATGCCTTACCCATCCAACGTCCCCATCACCATCCTCCCATCCCCACCCCTCCGCGCACACAAACTTTTGTTTGTGTGTTTGTTAACGTAGCTGTACTTAAGCAATATTATCGATCATCCTATCGATCCTTCTATCTATCCTTATCAATAAAACACGTCAGTGTTAAGCGGTAATTAAATAAAGTAACCCGTACGGTTAATTTAAATGAGTCTTCGGAATTCTTTAATAAATAAATAAGCGACTGTGCAGCTAGTGCGAGCGCATTTCCATTAAAAACTATAGTGGACGTATAATAATATATAATGGACCTAGGTACTATGAATTTTAAAGCCTTGTGCAAAAACTTAGATTCTTGCGCCTACCTGTTTTTCTACCGAATAGGCCTTTAAAACCCTTTTCATTATTTTGACAAGAGAGGTATTTTAATTAATCTCGATCAGTAGAATATATATATATATATAAGTAGATAGCTTTAATGATTTATCCTTTTAATTGAGCCGAATATACGTAATCTATACTTTGAAATATAAAATAAATTTTCTCGGTAATAAAGTGTACGTATGAGACGTAGAAATGACTGAGCCCGTCATATTAACAAAGGGAGCATCGACTGGTCGATTATCTTTAGTTAAAAAAAAAAAAAATAAAAATAAAAAAAAAATAAATAAGAAGAAGAAGAAGAAACTTTAGAAATGTGAGGGAATGTTACGTTTGAGTTTGTTCGTTAAAAGCATAGGATTGACGGGTTCGAACGTTATATTCGTTATATTCAGTAGTTAGAAAAACAAGAAAAGAAATAAAGAAAGAAAGAAAGAAAGAAAGAAAGAAATACAGAAGAATGATCGGGTACAGTAGAATTAAGCAGTTTTCCTTATTGGCCGGTACGGGACGAGAAGAGGATGGGGGGGGGGAAGGCGAGGGGGGGGGAGTGGTATAGAAAGGTAAGATAATCGTCCGTTAGGGTTAGCTTTTAAGAATACCCATCCCCGAGGTATGCAATCGTATCGAAGGGTCGTATTGAATGCGGCACTGATTGTCCAGAGCAAGAGCGGTGCCAACGATCTGGGCTCGGCTGCGACCAGGAGCGGCGGGAGCAAACTCGGTAGCGGTGAGGGCAAGGGCATATTCAAGCCGGAGGCCGGGGAGGACGAGAGGGAGAACTGGGACAGCAAACTGACCTTCCTCTTAGCGACCGTCGGCTACGCGGTCGGACTTGGCAACGTCTGGCGTTTCCCTTATCTCGCCCAAAAGAATGGCGGTGGTACGTATCCGAAGCCTCGGCTCGCGATTCACGACACCGCGAGTTATTTATTTATTATTAATTATTATTGTACCATTGGTCGTTGAACCGATGGCTCGGGAACTCCTTGAACGACATTCGATCAAGGTTGCCCGAACATTCGACAACCCACAGCGCTTCAATAAATTCATCAATCAATAAATAAGCATGACTTGATAAAAATATCTTTAAAATATTCCTCCTGCTCCTATTTAACTTACGAAGAACGCGAAACAGCTTTACCTGAGCATTGCATACGCATACTACGCATCATAAAATCTCTATCGCGTGTAATATATTTTACAGTATATTTATACCTTACGAAAGGTATTTATCTAATTGAATGTCGATGAAAGGGCTTTTTTTTTTTCTCATTCGCACACCTTTACGTAAAAATTCTTATGGCGCGCGTTGTTTCAACGAGTCTTATATTTACTTTGATAGCTTGACGTTTCATAAAATTCTTACGCTAATGTTCGATCTGAGCTCCCTTTGAGCTTGGATAAACTTGGATTTTTACATAAAGAATACAGTTTACGCAGCAGCAGCAGCAGCAGCAGCCGCCGCCGCCAGACTAGTATTCAGAGCAACTTGATAATTTCTCAATTTATTAAAATCACTAATGTTATTTAATTTTGATAATTTTGATAATTTTGATAATTTTGATAATTTTGATATTTTGTCTAATAAAGTAGTAAAATATTTAAAGATTTTATCTGATAAAAGGATTCCGTTTGAGCGGTACCGGAGAAACAAAAAGAGAAATGAAAAAAAAAAAAAAAAAAAAAAAAAACGAAGAAGCATTCAATTATCTAGGAATGATGTGTAATAATTCTTATTGGGAATAATAAAAGTAAAAAACTTGATGTACGCAGTAGGTGTAGAAGAAATTTCTTTTGCTTTGCAGGTGCTTTTCTGATACCTTATTTCGTCATGCTTGCCATCGAAGGAATCCCTATATTTTACCTCGAGCTCGCTATCGGACAGAGATTACGAAAAGGTGCAATCGGAGTTTGGAATCAGGTCTGCCCGTCTAAGCATAAACCACAATCTATGAATAATAATCAATAATGTAAAGTATAAAGTATTGATGGCTGTATTAATTTTGGCCCACTCATCTACGGCATAGAGGACGAATATTATTCGAAAGAATCTAAGGGCGCAAGGATATACCTTAACTTTATATAACCTATAAAACTTGTAAAAACGTATCATTAATGTGATGGAATATTTATTCTCGAATATTTCAGAAGACCTTCTTCTGGCTGAATTTTAATGTAACTTTATAAATTTCAAACCTCGGAATCAAAGCCTTGGAGCTTTGACAAAAAAAAGACTACATAATTTAATAACAATAACAATAAGGATAGTTGTAAAAGAATCACTTAAAGTTGTAATAATAAGTGTATATTTATATTTTCGCCCAAAGGTATCTCCTTACATGGCCGGAATAGGTGTGAGCAGCGCTGTAGTATCATTTAACGTGGCCCTTTACTACAATACCATTATCGCCTGGTGCCTATTCTACTTCGTTCAGGTAAAACGTTCTGCGTTCACGTTAGCGCTATTCCCCGCGCATTAATTAACCAGCCACCGAGCACTTATTCATTATACCTTATAATTATTAAACGACATTGCCTTCTCTCTCTCTCTCTCTCTCTCTCTCTCGTCTGTTTAGAGTTTTCAATCAGAGCTGCCCTGGGCGGAATGTCCCAATAAATATTTCCCGAACGGCTCTTACACGCCCGAAGCAGAATGTTTGGTAATTTTTCTTCTTATTCTTATTCTTCTTCCTCTTCTTCTTCATCTTTTTTTTTTCTTCTTTTTTTTTTATAATGAATTTACCTTCTCTAACGCGTGCGAACCGAGATGCGGTAACGTTGACATTAACAAATTATTAACAAATCAAATTAACAATTTTATGTATAGTATTGTACGGGGAACGTTGTGGGCAACATTGTGCTTGTAGCTATTATATTATTAGAATAATAGAAGTTTAAGGGAAGTAATTTCAATGTTTTAATTAATACAGCAAAGTAGTCCAACGCAGTATTTCTGGTATCGTACGACTTTAATGATCTCAAAGGACATAAACACGCCTGACGTTTTCAATTGGAAAATAGGCTTAGCGCTGGTCATCGCCTGGATTCTCGTTTACATGTGTATGATTAAAGGGATCGCCTCATCCGGAAAGGTATATGAAAGCACCGGAGCTTCCGTCATTTATATTATACATACACACATACACATTCATTTATTCAATGTACTTTACTACTTCATTTGCAAATGAAAATGACTGCCCCCTGAGTCTGCGTACATATATACATATATTAGCTGACCTATATTGTTCATAAAAGACAAATTGGTCTTTTTGGCTCATTACAATAATAATAGGACGTAATTGCTTTTAAGTAAAAGTTTTTTGGCCTTTCCTCTCCTTTATTCGGTTTTTAATTATTTTATGGACAGGAAGATGCTGTATCAGTTGTATAAATATGTTAAATTTTAAACATCCAATCTCTCTCTCTCTCTCTCTCTCTCTCTCTCTCTCTGGCACGTGTCGCGTAAATCGAATTATTAATGATAACGGAAGCTTATGTAATGACTATGCACAAGAGTACACGTAGTCTTAGATCGCAAATAAATAAATCCTCGCAATTGTTAATTCGCGTAAATTTTCCCGTAAAGATTCAAATAATCGTATAGAAAAAGTTCTTGTTGTTTGTTGCGACAATGCAAAAACCAGTTTCGCACAAGCATTAAAATAAAAGGTAATGAAATGCCAAATGCTCTTGGAGCTTAAATTATACAAATAGATTCGACTTGCGCGAATAACCCTCAGCCGGCATTGCAATTAATATGACGGATACTTTTATTGTCAACAGGTCGTGTACGTTACAGCCACCTTTCCGTACATAGTATTGATTATATTTTTTTTCCGAGGCGTAACGTTGCCCGGAATGTCCGACGGCCTGCGTCATCTTTTCACGCCGAAGGTAAGGAAGGCTCGGATTATTTAATGCCCCGTTTAGCCGTGTTTAGAATACAGTGATTGTCAATTATTATCGAGTGGATTAGAAGGTGGCCGTGCGAGTCCTCGATTAAGGAACGACAAAATCTTTTCAGTGGCACACACTCGCAGATCCAGTGGTTTGGCTGGAGGCCGGAACCCAGATATTCTTTTCCCTTGGTCTGGCCTTCGGAGGACTGATCGCCTTCTCATCCTACAACCCCGTAAACAACAACTGTTACCGTGATGCCATTATGGTAAGCCTGACGAACTGCTTCACATCCATGTTCGCCGGCATCGTCGTTTTCTCGATTATCGGTACGACTCGCCTGTTTACTTTTAAACACATTCCTAATAAAGCAATCTTATATACTGCCGAATATTAGATTTTTAATTTTTAATAATAATTTCTTTACCCCCGTCGCAGGTTTCAAAGCCACGATGGTCTACGAACGTTGTCTCGCCGAGCGGAACACAACATTGATTAATATTTTTGGCACACCGAGCAAGATTCCCAGTAATTTGCCAATCACCGGGGCGCTTCTTAATTTCACTAATACAAACGGAAGCCTCGCCAATTTATTTATGCCGCAACTCCCCGACTGCGACTTGCAGAAGGAACTCGACAATGTAAGTACCTTTGACGTTCATACTCTCCTCGCGAGCAATCGGGATTCAATAAATTAAGCTTCTTTATTATTATAACAAGATGTTTCGCTCTTGTCGTTATTGTATTTAATTTAACAATACACGAGAATAAATGTTTTGCGTATTTTAAATTCTATAAATTAGTCTCCTATTCCCGAATCCTCGTTAATTTTCAATCAATCATTATATTATATGACCAATGTATCAAAGTATCCAATTTACGTACGGAATATAAAATATTAACGAACCACAACGTCTCAACTCTCTTTATTAATATTCAAAATATTCAAATATTCAAATATTCAAATATTCAAATATTATTGTTGTTGTTGTTGTTGTTATTATTGGTAAAATAATGCACGTATTTTTTTTAAGTTGTTTTTATTATTTTGAATACACTTGTACACACAGATATATTGTGGGCATTTTTTTTCACGATTCACAAGGTATTTTGTAAGAAAATTGATAACAATTGATTTAAAAAACCGGCGATTTGGCGTTAATAATGTACTTAATTTAATCGTCCTTCGATATCTGAAATAATAATATAGACATATTCAAGACGGCAATTCATATTATTCGGTGAAATCTTTTTTTTTTTTCAACAATTACAGATAAGGGAGTAATAATAATTAATGAATTATAAAACTTTTAAATTATATTGATTTGTTACGTAAAGTGAGTTTATACAGTGAAAACCGAGTGAATTTTTATTAATTAACTCACGGTTGAAGTCTTTGTGAAATCCTCGGTATACAGCGATTGCTGTAGAATGTTCGATAAGTAACCATTGTTTTTCATCGAAAGTACTTGCGGACTGTCGTATTCGACGACTCTGCCTCGGTCCATTACCAAAATCTTATCGCATTCCATTATCGCATTCAATCTATGGGCTATGAAGAGTACCGTGCACTTTTCGAATTTAGCCTTTATGGTTTTTTGAATGAAAGCCTCCGTATTGGCGTCAACGCTCGCTGTAGCTTCATCGAGGACCAGGATATTGTTCCTCTTGAGGATGGCACGAGCTAAGCAGAGAAGCTGTCGCTGGCCGTTGCTTAAATTCCTCCTGTGCACGTCGCAGTCCAACGAATCGAATATGCGATTGAGCTCGACGTCGCTCAGGGCCGACCAAATCGCATCGTCCTCGTACTCATCCATCGGATCGAGGTTCTTCCTCAACGTTGCCGAGAACAACATTGGCTCTTGGGGAAGTATGGATATCTTGTTGCGTAAATGCTTGAGGCCGACGTTCCGCGTGTCTATTCCATCGATTAATACGGAACCCTCGATGTCGGCTAATCGGAACAGCGCTACGGTCAACGACGACTTTCCAGCTCCGGTTCGTCCGACAATACCGATCTGAAAATTCAAGACCTTAGCGTCAGTTCGCATTTCTCAAATGGTTTTTAAGTCGATTCCATTGCTATACCTTTGCGCCCGCCTTTACTTCAAACGTTACATTTTTCAATACCGTCGTATTGTTGTGGTAGTATTTCAAGGATATGTTATTGAATTCGATTTTTCCTTTATTTGGCCAGAGTCCCGGTAGTTTGCAATCGATATTATTACTCGTTGAGGATTCCCCTTCCAATTCAGTGTACTCGAAAAGCCTTTCCACGGAGACCATCTGCGTTTCGATATCGGCAGTCAGTTTTAAGCCTCTGGACAATATATTGCATATAAGAAGAACTTGGGTGATCGCGAGTCCGATATCGGCTCCGTCCGTCTCACTTTTACCGAATACTATAAAACTATAAGCTAAAATGGCTATGAATACTGTTGTCGTTAGATCGATCCATAAGCTATACGCTATTAAGATGTATTGTGATACGGAAGCGGCAACCGTGTGATTGTCTTGATAATCATCGAATTCCTTACGGATAATGGATTGAGCGCGACACGAGCGAATCGTCAATATTCCCGCAAAAGTAGAATTAACGTGAGAAAATACTGGGCTCTTGGCTAAAAAATAAATAACAAATTTTCACCCCTTTCTTATGATTTATTATTATACTCATTATTAAAAATACGTTATTACCTTGAGCTTCTAATTTCATAATACTTTGAGTCGTTTTTATAGCAATAGCTCTGCCTTTCAAAAATAAGTATATCAATATAATTATCAGTATGATCAATTTCCAATTGATAATAAGTATTTGTAATACACTTCCGAGTACGACGAATAGGAACTCGATAGTCTCGAGCATCATTGCTTGCAACCTTTCGTCCACAGTACCCAAGTCCTTGGAAAACCTATTTAAGATTCGGCCTAAAAAATACTCAGTTGACTTTGAATGTAATCAATAGAGAGAGATAGATAGATAGATAGATAGATAGATAGATAGATAGAGAGAGAGGGAGAGGGAGAGAGAGAGAGAGAGAGAGAGAGAGAGAGAGAGAGAGTTGTAATACGTCGACGTACCGGAATTATTTTTTTCGAAAAATTCTATTTTTGCACCTAAGAGTCTAGTCGCCATCTTATTGTGAATTTGTATATTCGAATTCTTACAGACGGTCGTGTAGAGTACCATTTTTATCAAAGACGCAACGAAGGTTCCTAATATTAAGCTCGTGAATATATAAATGACGTAATAAGTATCCAGTGGTCCGGCTGCATAGGGCTTCTCGGCCTGAGAAAGATTTGAACGGTTCCCAGGAAGATTTTGCATCCTCGTCCTAATGAAACGCGTATTTATTAATACAGCTAAATAGGGCCGAGCTAAATTTCTCACAATAAATTATAACGTCATTGCCAATGGCTTACCAATAGCCGATAAAATAATCCGAGCTACTTGTTAAAAATTGAGCGACTACAAAAGACATCAATGTCGCGAGTGGCATAATAAACGATCCACCGGCTGTAAAGTACTTCCAATAAATAGAATTACTTTTCGTGCCACCCGCCTCATTGGCCGTCGCTATCTTAACTTCTTTTTTTTTATTTACCGCTTTCTTAACGTCTAATAGTTTTCCCGTCTCTTCGGGATCGCTATCCTCGTCTTTGTCCACGGAAGAATCGGCATTACGCAAATAATTACACGAGGATAGCGAACTGCCAAAAGTCTCTTTATCGTTAACGAATTCGCTTACTTTGCTGCCATTGGCATTCAAATACCGTTGAGCTCTATCGAATTTTTCAAAATCACCAAAGTCGCCGGTAAACTTTATTGTTCCCTGAAAGTTAAAATACACGTCTATACGTCTAGACACGTCACAACGGGCAATATTATTATTTTATTTAATAATCCGTAAAACAAGGCACTCACGTCGACAACAACAATGATCTCATCGGCCTCTTTCAAGAATTGCATTTGATGCGTTACGAGTATACGAGTTTTGTCTTTCAATAAACCATTAACACAGTTATTGAATAAATGTTTGGCGACTCGATGATCGAGGGCAGATAACGGATCGTCCAGCAAATAAACGTCGGCATTTCTGTAAACTGCTCTATGAAAAAGGAACTTCTATTAAATTACAATTAGTATGTGGACCGCGAGGATTAATGACCAATTAATGACCAATTAGTGCAAGGTAAAGGTAGTGCCGTTCGTTCGTTAAAATTCATTAAAAAAGAACTGTAAGTGTTTTGTTGCTGTCGTTGTATAGGAATGGGAATGGACGGGAAGCATAGATCGTGGGATCTATGCCTTAAGTGGGACTCCAGTCTCGGGTCTCTCTGATATAACGCAATTAAAAAACCTTTAATATTAAATATTTGTAAAGTAGTTTACCTAGCCAAATTAACTCTTGCTGACTGGCCACCGCTTAGGGTCATGCCGCTTTCCCCGATAAAAGTCATATCCCCATTGGGTAGCTGTTCCAAGTCCTCGGACAAAGCGCACGCCTTTATAACCTCCCTGTACTTTTTCACGTCGAATGGCATACCAAAAGTAATATTACTCCTTATCGAGCCCCTGAAAAGCCACGATTCCTGACTTGCGTATGACAAATCACCGTTGACAAGGACCTTACCCTCCGATGGCACGAATTCGTTCAACATTAACTTGAAAAGGGAGCTCTGTAAAGCATTAGGATCGTCAGAAGCTCAATTATTTCACTAATACATTTTTTTAGTTTCTATCTACACTGTTTATATCGTGCGTAAGAGTAAGAGTACCTTTCCCGATGCAACTGGCCCGACAATGACGTACAGTAATTTCCGTTTCACATTAAGATGAATATTGTTTAAAAAATTATGCTCAGATCTTGCTGTAGAAGGTATCGTTACTCCTGTTAATGAAACAACGTTTTCCTCGTTATTGGATTTCAAAATATCGCGACTGGGAATTTTTTCCTTGAGAAGTAAAAATTCCTATAGAAAAACCATGAGTTTTTTTTTTTTTTTTTTTATTTTTTTAAATATTTATAATTCGTTGGCATTTTATAGATGCGGAGATTATATTTAAGAAGGCCAATGAATGAAATAGAGTTCTTACTTCAATGCGCCTGACAGAGGCGATCCCTTCAGAAAGTAGATTGACCGCTCGTAAGAAGCAAAAGCTCATCAAATGTAAAATATTAAAATATTGTATCAGGGTAAAGATCGTGTGAGCCGAGACACTGTTACCTTGGACTACATAAATCATAATAGTTATGAAGACTGGCATACGTTGGGCAAATGCCGTTAATGTCCAAAGGATACTTTTCAAATAAGCCGCTCTCGCTATTACCTCAATTTCATTCCTAAAATCCATAACAAAGTTATTTTATGTACAAAATAAGCAAGCAATTTTACCATTCAATCGACACTACTATTACGACTATTAAAGAGCATGCCTTACTGTTTTCTTTTTCTTAATTGAACCCTTTTTTATTCCCCGACAAATGTTTTCCGCTCCCAGTATGTAAGAGTACGAAATGTACTTTTACAAGACGTTAAATAATAGTGAGCTTAGGTGCTTTAATGGTATAATTAATCAAAACCCGTCAATTCTTAGGGATTCGCTATAAAAACTGACTGTCAATTGTATCGTAAAATTTTATGTAAAATGTAAAATGTTCACTTACCTTCTAACAAAAAACATCAACTTCTCGAATGGCTTCTCCCACGTGTACATTTTTATAACGCGAATCCCTTGTATGATTTCGCGTACCAGTTGTAATCTCGCATCAGATTTCGTAGAAATTTTCCGACGAAACGTAGCGATAACTTTCCCGCTAAATACTATGTAATAAAAAAAAAAAACATTAACGAGACTGTTGTATAAAAAAAAAAAAAAAAAAAAAAAAAAAAAAAAATTAACGTAAAATGAAACGCTATGAATACCTTGTATTGGGATGGTTTGTAATATCATGATAGAAAGGCCGATTACGGAAGCGATTCCGACAATATTCCAAATCAAGTAAGTTATTAAAATAGTTTGTATTGGCATGATCCACAAAGCGTGTATAAATAAAAAGGATAATTCCAGTTTGGCAACGTCATTTGATAATAAAGTGATTATTTTCCCTTCGTTAATGTTTTCGGAGGCGTGGTTCAATTTCAGAATCTGATAGTAAACTAATTAAGTACTAGTGTCATTGAGTACTAAATAATTAATCAAGACTTTATTCGCATTTAATTGCTTCTAAGAGGGATTTTCATTCGATTCAACGCTACGATCGAAGTTAATCGAGAAAGTTTCGTTTATAAAAATAAAAGGAATAAAGGAATAAAAGAAAAAGAAAAGAAAAGAAAAAATTGATAATCCGCCATTACCTTTCTAAAGATGAGAGCGGTACAGGCAACCCTTGTATTAATACCAACAGTTCGCAAGCCAAAAATCAAGTGACCGAACAATATTTGGTCCAAGAACGTTATTAGTACGAAAGCCGCTGCGTAACCGTAGGCTTCCATTGTACTCGATGACGATCGTCCCTCAAAGTGCCAAATTAAATATCCCATTGCTTGCGGCTGCATTATTCTATTAAATCAAATTCTAAATAAATTCGAGCGCTCGCTTTCACATTAAGCAACAATGTCAATGCATGTACGTACAGTCAATAGAATTTTTTCATTTAATTATTGTAATTGAATTGTCGCTTAAAGCATTATTAAAAAATGCTTAGGAAATATAATAAGGGAGGCTCGTTCATCAATGCTTGCTTATGTATTATATTACTATACGTCACGTCATATATTATGTTAACAAGTATATTATAAACTCGTTATTATAAGCTTATTATAAACTTTTATTTGGGCATGAAAAAAATTTCACTTACTTGAAAATAATGTGCGACACAAAAAAGTGAATTGCGTACTTAAAAATATGTTTCTGAAAGGTTTTTCTAATCGCATTTAACAAACTGGGCTTTCTTTTCTTCTTACATGAGCCATCAAACTCCATTTCCCAAAAGCTGTAATATCAAAAGGGAATTTTAAAGTCAAGAAAAGTAGTCACGTGGCACATTAATCGAAGATTCATTAGGTCCCTTGAATTTACCTCTCAAGTTTATCGCCGACGATTGCGCTTCGGCTTTCCGGTAATATTTCATAAAGATCCTTCATTTCGACATCGTGATCTCTGCCGTACATAAATAGCGGAAACAACCAGCTAAAATATATGCATTATATAAATGTATTGTGTGTATTGTAGGGCCATGTGCTTATAGCATACTCTCGATAATTTGATTCGAGAGAGAATATTTTATTATTATATTTATGCTTGGAATTGTACATCTAATAAAATGGAGCTCATTCTTAAAAATAAATTCCTTTCGAATCGAATTCATTTAATAAACATAATTTTAAATCAAATTAAGGACTTTTTTTTTTATAAATATTTTCCAGACCCTTCAACGACGAAACATCTTAAAGAGAGAGAGAGAGAGAGAGAGAGAGAGAGAGAGAGTATAAATTGATACTCTTTGATTCTTTTAGTACAAAGTCGTTTTCATGGAATTTAAACTAAGCTGTTTGTTAGACAATTAACAAATAGTAACTCTAAGATTAGATTAAGATTAGAATTTATAACTGCCTATGTCTTTTCTAATTATAATTATTATTTATAATTAGTTTAATTTCTTTTCTTCTAGCAAGATGTTTATAATGGCATATTGTTATTGTAATTATTCCGATAAAGTAGAATGGTGAGAAATTTTATCTCTAGCGATTTATGCGTACGGATTAGATTAATTTGTAATAGATAATAAGGAAGAAATTTCGCTTACGATGAAACTTTGTAAAGACATTTGAAAAAAATAAAGCTTGGAAAAATAACGCCACGCGAAGTTATCCGGGAGAATAATTAAAACATAATTCCAAATTGTTAAGGTCTTGGGTTTAGAAATCGTCTTGGAAACGTAATTGCGCTATCCGTAATTGTTTCTAATCTAATATCATTTATTTTCGAGACTCACTCGAGTTTTATCGTTTACAATTTGTAAAAATTATCGTACTTTTTTTCTTTTTTCTTTTTTTATTTAATTTAACAAACAGTGTCGGGTTGTTTTTTTTTTGTATGAAAATCGAAGGAATGAATTATTGAAGTATTAATAAAAGCTCTTGATTCAAGTATTTACTCTTTGAAGGTACGTCAGGAAATGATGAGTTTTCTTATTGATAAAACGTAAACGCACTGACATCAGAGATTCGAATAATATAAATCGATGCAATGCGAGTTTTTAAATATAAAAATTGTGCTCCTCTTATGACGTGAAGGATCGTTAAGACACGGGGACGGTCTTGTATTTTTCTAATGAACGGAGTCGTTGCCGTTATATTTTTGACAATTTAATCTCGTTAAGGGAACACTTAAGCTATAGCAACAAAATAGCTTACCAAAAAAATAGTCTATCAAAAAGGCTGGCCTTCGTCAAAGGATTTGATTTGTAAGGGCTTCTTCCTCCAGCGTTCTTCATCGTTCTTTCGCAGATTTTAAGAATTTATTCTTCCTTAAGAAGAGCCGAAAATCCGAGCTTCCTCGCGCCAATACGTGCGATGTAATAAAAACTACATAGTAAAGTGGGAGGCCTCTTGGTGTTGTTTATGCGTAGAAACGCATTCGACGATATACTAAGCAAATGTGCGCGCGACTCACTACGTTAAGTCTACTGCACTGCACTAGTGAAAAATGAAATTTTCTATTCAAGAAATACAAAGAACAAGATAGCGAAGAGGAGCGAGGAAGCCCGTATGGCTGGTGGGGGATGTTTACTTTGTTCGCCGCTCTAAGTTATTCTGTATTATCAAAGCGACGTTTTTTTTTTTCTACAAAATACAAATACATCGAGCTTAATTGTTTCTACTAGCGAAAGCCCACTCTGCGAATGTCTCAAAATCATATAAATACTTGATCCTCCTATTTTATATAAAATTACGAACAATTATCCGTTCCAATTAGTTTTGCAACTTTTACAACAATAACCCCGATAACCATTTACATTATATTTACGATAATATGAATAACTTCAAAATTATATTCATTTTATTGCATATTACAATATCATGCTTAAGGTATGCTAACCGTCCCAATGAGTACATGGAAATAGTTTTAAAATTTTTATTATTAGTGAATCTGGGAATAAACTCATTACTCAACTCACAAATATTTTTTAAAGTCCTCTAACTTTTATGTGCAATACTTATAAAAAATTCAGTTTCATAGCTAATTTCACATAAAAAGTATATAATACTTTTAACAAATCTAAGGACTATTAATGAAATTGTAAAATGAATGTAATATCTTATACAAGCAATAACATTATATTTATATTATTATATCGATACATTTCTGCCTTTTTTTAATACGTTCAATAAGAAATCCGTATTAAAGTAATGTATTAAAGTTTATTCGCTATTTGAATGTTAATAAGCATTCAAATAATTTTTGTAGCTTTGATATATTAATTGGTTGAATTAATCATCAATTAATTAAGTAAATACTAATTGTGATTATGTATCGTTGGTCGACGAAATACTTTAGATTGGGAATTAAGTAGCGTCTTTTCAGCGACACATACATAGATAAATATGTATTAATACGTACTCGACAGTACAAATCAGATAAAAAATTTTTTTTCTAAAGATTGTGTACATTAAAATTAAAGTTAAATACATATTTCTATGATAAGTTATCGTCGTGGCAGTATCAATAACCTGCCCGAGATTAAAAACTGCCTGCTAATACAACTTCGTGCATTAATTACATTTTCCTATGTATTTGAATCTCGAATAAGATTTTTTTTTTATATCGCCTCTCGCGTCGATATTAAATTAAATGTATTACGATTGCTTTAAGAGGTAAATTAAGAGAAAATGCACGGCCAACGCCAGAAACTTAGGTTATTTCGCACCGAGGTATTCGTTTATCTAACGCCAGTTGCTTTTGTCGCGAACAAAAGTGTTGGGGGGGGGGCGCGTTGGCCTTTTTGTATATTTTAAAGGGTGCAATTACCGTTAAAAATATTCGTTGCTAAGGCGAAAGAATGTCAAAGGAAGGCCAAAGGCAACGAGCCCATAGTCTCACTGTAAGTTCAATGCCCATTCAAATAAGCTACGACGAATGCAGCAAGCAGCAATTGAATGTACGGCATAGCATATCAAACATCCACTCGTTGCAGCGGAGCGCAATTCTCCGCAATTCTCCTTGCTATTATAAACAATAAAATTCTTCGACATTGAACGACGCCGAGCTTGCGGTGTACACAAGGTCTACGCTTTCGCATAGATTCGCGTGCGTTTTAATTGTATCGCTATCCTGCCATTAGCAGGGGCAAAGGTCAATCGTTTGACGGTACTTTAACGGCTTTAACGGCTTTAACGGCTTAAAAGCTAAAAAAAGCCGCTAAAATTACTAAGTAAGGAATTTACTTTTCAGTCGGCGTCGGGCACCGGATTGGCCTTCATTATTTTCACGGAGGCAATAAATCAGTTCCCGGGTGCTCAATTCTGGTCAGTCCTCTTCTTCTTGATGCTCTTCACTCTGGGCATTGACTCGCAGTTCGGGACCTTGGAGGGCGTCGTCACGAGCATCGTCGACATGAAGTTATTCCCGAACCTCCGCAAAGAAATACTCACCGGCAAGTAGTTGTTAATGCTTCGTTCTTTTCTTTCGTTCTTTCTTTCTTTCGTTCTTTCTTTCTTTCTTTCTTTGTATTGAACAAAAACAATGCAACGGACGATTTAATTTAATTTCTATACATTTTTGTGCATTGAAATTATTTTATAAATACAAATAGGTGCGAAAAGATTCTATTTCTAAAAATATATTCATCGAACGTAGTAATAATAGCAGATTACAAAAGATAAAAATCTATTATATATATATATATATGGTGATTTTTAATACATTATTAAAATACCATGAAATTATTTATTCACTTTAATACGGCTACTGAAATACTATTATATTAAAATGTAGGAGCAAAACTTTTTAATACATTTGAACTTGGTTTACTTTTCGCTGAAATTATTTTAGATGAAGTTTCGTTGGTGAGAATTAATTTAAAACGGGATTATCATGCGTAATTATTATTAAACTTATCCTTCTGCCACAAACCGAATTTGTAATAAAAACTTTTTTTTTTTTTTTTTTTTTTTACATTTGACATATTTAGTACATATTATAAAGTAGAAATATTTATTACTTAATACAATTTCTTTCGTAGGTGGCATTTGCTTGGTCTGTTGCATTATCTCAATGGCATTTGCTCACGGTGCAGGAAGTTACGTTTTCGTTCTGTTCGATAACTTCAGCGGTAACTTTCCGCTACTCATTATAGCGTTTTTCGAATGCATCGGAGTATCTTACGTTTATGGTATAAAAAGGTAATTGAAACAAGAGATACGAAATATGTCTTATTTAAAGGAATAGCAGAGTTTGTATTACTTGTGTTATTGTAAATTAAGCGTTAAGCTGAAGAAGAAGAAAAACTTAATGCTAATTCGTGAGTTGAGGGTCAATAAGAAGATACGTGATTCAGTTTATATTTATTGAGACAAATTATAAAATGCATATAATTTAAATTTAAATTTAAATTAAAGAAAAAAAAAAAAAAAAAAAAAAAAAAAAACCTGCATCAAATATTTTTCATAGTCATAGTAAATTGTCTGACTCGCGGATAAAGAAGAATGATTTTCAATTGGTGTGGGTGAGGCTCACTATGGGCAGTATTAGATTTAATAAGGCGATATTGCGGATAATTAGTAATTAGTCGAAGGCAATATTGATACCAAGGCGGTCGCTCGCAGAGTGACTAACTAATAATCGTATAACGTAAAAGGTTCGCGGATGACATAGAGCTGATGACTGGAAACCGACCCGGACTTTATTGGCTCATCTGCTGGAAATACTTGAGTCCCCTGGCAATGTTGAGCATCCTCGTAGCGTCGTTCGTAGAGATCGTGGTCGAGGGCAGCGGATACCAGGCTTGGATCGCGAGCAAGGGTGTGACCGAGCGTCAGGAGTGGCCTTTCTGGGCCGTCGTCCTCATCTTCCTCCTCATACTCGCTTCGATTCTTTGGATTCCCGCTGTAGCCGTTTGCAGGTACGCTTTTTCAAATGTCCCTCTTTCGTCTGAGAGCTTTTAACCGGAAAGATCGATCAGCGTTAATAAAGGGATTTTCTTCTTTTTTTTTTTTTTTTTTTTTTTTTTTTTTTTTTAAATATATAACGTTCGGTGAGTTATGCAAACAGTGAGTAAATAAATTGGGCGGAATTACAAAAGTTTCGTGAGAGGGTGAGAGGGAGAGAGGGAGAGAGGGAGAGAGAGCAGAGCAGAGCAGAGAGAGAGAGAGAGAGAGAGAGAGAGAGATTCAGTTCTTCTGACATAAGTTTGCACCGTCTTACACAACAGATACTTCAATATTTTAATAATCGATGACAACGAGAAGGCCTGGTTCCCGGCAGCCGACCTCAAGGAGTTCCATGGTATAATGCCCCACGAGGTCACTCTCGCGGAGTCCTTGCTCTTCTGTATTCGTGCTGATGGTTCCGAGGGCCTGTGCTGTCCGACCGGGGGCCCGAACGACGACGACGACGACGACGACGACCGCGACCACGACGACAACGACGACGAGGGCTTGGACCTAACTTAAAATGAAGTTTATCGACCTGACGTAGCGGTGCATCGTGGATTACCGATCGATGCCGACAGTATCTAAGGGATTATCTAAGCAAATACATTGTTTTTTTGTTTAAAGCGATACTTTTAATGATTTCTAAGCCAGCCCGTGGGGAGGAAGGAGCTCTGATAGGGAAGCGATCGACGATCGACGATCGACGATTAGACTTTGCAGAAATAGTATTACCGAGTCGACACGAGGCACGATCACGAGCAATACGATGACGTGACAAATAAGACGGTTTAATAATTCGGCGGGGTGGGCCGGCGAGGGGAGGACGACCTCCTTATATATATTAGCTGAATTATAAGTACCCTATAAAAAAAAAATTATATATATATATATCGAATCGAGTTTTAAAACATTTAATCGGTTGATCCTGAATTCTTTAATCACGCATATCTTCTTAATTGAATTTCAATTATTCAACATATCAATCACATATCTGACGTCGAGCGATAGTTAGTTCTTCTATCCAATGAATTACACGAAAGTCTGATGAGGTAGAAGGCATAATTATTATTTATATATAAAAATATTAAAACTCAGCTGCCCGTTTAACGCCGTATAATCAAGATGACAAAAGCAACATGTGTCAGTCAATTAAAGTCTGGAATCGAGAGGAGAATATATTACACGAACTAATCTTCTCTCTAGTTAAAAGTTAACCATATCGATCAGCATTTGATAAGCTTCATATGTTTTCTCGATATTAATATATATATATATACACACAACTACGGACTGGGCTTTACCTAAGCTATTATTATTATTATTATTATTATTATTATTATTATTATTATTTTCTTTAATATGTAATGAATTCTTCGATTTGGACGTACGTACACGAATGAAAATAAACACCTTTTGTATAAATATATCGAACGGACAGTTTTTTTTTTTTTAATTCTATTTTGCCGTACTCGAGGTGTTTGAAGCTAAAATACCAAAGTTACTTATTAACTATCTTTATTTAATTTTTTTATATACTCTCGTATTACACGATAATGATTTTTCGTAGTAAAGTAACAAATTACTACAGGCGCTAAAAGTTAATCGTTTATTATTATTATTATTATTATTATTATTATTATTATTACTATTATTACTATTATTGTTGTTGTTGTTGTTGTTATTATTATTGCATAGTTGTATTTACAAAGGAGATGGAAAACTCTAAAAGCAATTGTTGCTTAGCGTTCACGGAATACCTAACGATTGAAAACAAAAAATAATAATTACACAAATTATAAAAGAATTGATGTTTCAAATCTGTCATTTTGTCAAATCTTATTATTAATCTTATTAACCACGAAAAACGCATTAAAGAAGTTATTGTAAATTTTAAAAATATTAATCGCTTAAAAAACAGTTCATACTAAAACTCCTTACTTACTTATTATTTTATTACTTACTTTCTTCTTTTACTACTTACTAATTGTATTGAAAATCTTCGTTATATCTAGTCATTCCGTAAAGTTTATGGAAAAAAAAAAAAAAAAAAAAAAAAAAGCGTAAAACAGAGACGTTGCATATTTTGTTTTAGTCGTAGAAGCCGTCCATTGAGTATTAGTATAAAAAAAAATCTAAATTCTTATAGTATCCATCATCGATGCTTTCACAATGATATTAAATAGAGTTAAAACAAAACAAAAAAAAAAACAAAAAAAAACGAGTGAAATCGATCTCTTTTGGCTTTATTCTTTAATATAAAATTATCCTCTCTTTACTTAAATCTCATTTATTATTGAGATAATAATCACATAGATATCAAAGAAGATACAATAATAGTACAATAATAGATACAATAATAATATACGAGATGATGGAAAAGAATCGAAGGGCATATTTAAATACAAGTTTATAACGGTTGTAA
Organism: Ceratosolen fusciceps; assembly: GCA_018883505.1. Classification (NCBI taxonomy): domain Eukaryota; kingdom Metazoa; phylum Arthropoda; class Insecta; order Hymenoptera; family Agaonidae; genus Ceratosolen; species Ceratosolen fusciceps. Next base: position 1,333,653 of record RCIC01000009.1, read on the forward strand.
AAAATCATTATCAGAGTTGAAGTTATTTGAATTATTATTTAATAAGCTATGACTGTGCAGCTCCAAATTAAAAACTGTATCTTAATTCTAAATAAAAAGCATACTATATTTTATTATTTTATTAAAAATAAAGGAAGATGCAAGGCAGGATAAGAAAATTAGAATAAGAAAAACAAATAATCCGAATGGAGAAGGAAACTAAAATTGATCGACTAGCTTATCTATTGAAAGTAAATTCATAGCAGTAGCAATGAGACCTTAAGAGGCACATACTTATTATTAATTAAATGAAAAGAAAAAAAAAACAAGAGTGTTTTCTGATCGATTGGATGAATGGGTAAAAAAAATCTTAGAAATTAAGACAATGAAATCAAGATCCCAAGTGCTACGCATAGATAAAAATATTGCGATAAATCAGACCGGACATTTTGATTATTATTATTATTATTATTATTATTATTATTATTATTATCTATGTTTTGCCATTATTACTTAAACGTTTAATCGTCGAAATATATATCATGGTAAATAAAGGTAATACTATTGATATAAATAAACGCTGTCGTTAAAAAATTAATGCTTTGAATAAAATCAACGATAATTTTATATCTTCGGTAGTAAATGAATTTTAATAAATTAAATTAAACGTACTTATACTCACAACAATAAGTCTCTTCATAAAATTATAATTAACTTTATTAATACTTTATCAAAAGAATCGTACTTATTCAAAGTTCTCAATAAATTCTGTCCCAATATCTAACGCAATATCATTATCTTTGCTATAAATAAGAAAGACAATAAATTTAAACTGTTACTGACAATAATTAGATAAACAAGAGAGGTGGATTAAATAAAATTAATAACAAAAATAAGTAAATAATGTTTATTGAACGACAATAATAAAAACGATTGATTTTACCTGTATTGGTTGACATATTACGTAACGTCACCTACAGCAGCCGACTTACAATCAAAAATTAATTAATCAACATTAATTAATCGATACTCTCTGTTAACGATAATTATTAATATAGCCTAAGTGTTATTATAATTACTTCTATAATAAAACGTGTAATTTTTATTCAAAATAAACTATATTTTTGTTTATTTCATTTATGAAAAAAGTCAAAATAAAATATATCTATTCAAATATTTAGTTTTAATAATACTAACGTATACAGAATCTTTATATTCAAACGTTCACTCAAACATTCAAATAATAATATAAATTCGATAATTATAAATCCAATGAACAAAGATTTAGTAATTCACATGTTAAATGCTATGGTCAATAATACTTGCTTTTCTAACCATGTACATTATAATTAAATAGTTTATACTATATTTAATGAAATTTATTAAATGTAGGATTTTATGTATATATATAAATATACATATATATTTGTTTTTTTATTTATGTAAAAGTATATATATATATACATATTTGGATGCATAGAAACTGGTTTTAAGCTCTTACATTTAAAAAAATTTCAGGCTGATTAAGTAAAAGTTAAATATATGCATGAATATGCTTTAAAAATATTTTTGATTCAAGCGATTCCTGTTAATTAATAACAAATTTTTGATATTTCAGTTTGTTATTATTTATTAAGGAATTAAACGTTACTACGTGTATGACGAATAAATCAAAATAAAACTTTAGTATTTTTTCTTATAAAAAATTGATTATTACTGTATTAGTTTATCGTAGTCGACTATCATTATTCATGCGTTCGCTTAAGTAATTCTCTTATAATTTATGTTTTAATATTAAAATATTACGGATACATGTTTAAAGTAGCAGTAATAAATTTATTTAAAAGTATTAAATAAACTATAAGTTCAGATGAAAATAATTGTGAATGATTAAAATTTTATAATTTTATTTAACATAACATATGCATATATTTTTTCATTATCTAAACTTTATTAAGTGTAAAAATATTTATTTATACATTACAAAAAAAAAAATATATTATAAATTAGCTACAGTTGCTTTGCTTCGAAGTAATGTATTCCATTAGTATAAGGAAGAAAAAAAAGGACAAAATAAATTTTTAAATATTTTACATTTAAAAAACAAAATTTCATTATAAAAAATGCATTTTCTAATATTTATAAAATTAATACTAAATAGTAATAGACATATTTTATATTTCTGTTCATAGGTGATCTTTATGTTAAGTAGATGTAAAAGAAAATTAAATAATTTTGCATATAAAATTTGCCTCGATTTACAGTGCATTATATCCGTATCGATTCCTTTTGCACTCGAAAAGAAATTACTTTTGTTTATTTTAAGTGCGACAGATTTACGTTAATTTAGGCAATTAATCGAATTACAAAATTACAACTGAGAATCATAAAAATACAATAAAAATGGTGCTATTGTAATAATGGTATTATAGGCAACTTTGCTATAATTATTTATAATTAATAAAAATGTTCACTATTTATTAAGGGTTTCTGTTGTTGTAACGGTATTTATTGTTAGTTGTATTAAGAAAAGGCTTCAATATATTTTAATGTTATATTAATAAAAAATGAATGTTAATCTGCGGCAAAATTTTTTTTATAAAATATTTTATCATAATATTATCGTATACACAAAAATTAATTATATAATATTATTGTTGTTAATATTATTATTTTCTACGCGTGTCACTGTTATTGCTTTATTATAAAAAATGATATATAATTTATAAAAAAAAAAAAAAAAAAAAAAATTATATATATAACAACTTATGTATTATATGCACTGAAACCATTGATTGTTGAAAATAGTATATAAAATATGAAAATAATTATATTAATGTATTTCAGACATCAAGTTAATTAAGAAATACAGAATAAAGATGAGAAAGTGCAATTAAAATTCAATAGATGCATTATTAAATTAGATTTTTAATAATTTTCATTCACATAAACGTTATTTACAAAAAAATATACGAATTTAATAAATGTTGTTGAAATGATTTAAATTGAAAATATATTATGTTATTACTGGAAAAGGTCATACCTGCTATACTGTAAAACACTGTTTATATATATATATATATATATATATACACATACAATTCTTTAACGAAATGATATAAACTCTATTGATGAACTGTAATTGCATTTAACTTGTGTTGGCATCGAAAAATTATATTGTTATTTTATATTATTATTTATGGAAACCGCACTTAAAAATCTCACGCAGTGTCTTCGCTTCAATTTTATGGCACTTTGATTTTCAGAAAATGATAATGATATAATATAAGATGTTTAAAGACGTTACATATACATTATATATAATTATAAGTGAAGTATTATTATACATATGCACAATAAGATATTCGAAAATTCTCGGCCGACACGGAAAAGCAATTGTCAAACAAGCATAATTTGTTGATTATAGTAAGAAAAAATGTGATTAATTCAAATATAAGTTGATTTGCGAGAGGAAAGTTCTAGATCGATGAAATGTTATTTTCTCAAGAATAATATTGAAGGAACGTACTTGATTACAATAAATATTTTATAGAAGCGAGTCCATCCACCCGTACAGTTAATTTATACTATATTACAGTCTTCAAGAGAAACGTTCAATACAGTGATTGAAGGAAGGGCTTGATACTTTTGATCAAAAGCAAAAATAATAATGATCGATGGAAAAGCATTGTAGCGAAAGAAATTATAGAAGATATGTATTAAAAATACTTACAAGAAAGAAGTCAGTAAAAAGAATATGAACTATGAATATTTTGGCCGAAGAAGTGAAAAATTAAAAGAAAAAAAAACTGATAAATTTTCAAATACAGTCTATGTATCAGTGATCTAACTTGCATAATAGTTATCACAGGCAGATGATTTAAACAGTCCATAAGAATAACTATTAGGTGAAAGTGATAATAAGTATACATAATACGAGGCAAAGAAATAAAGTGGACACACATAATATTATATTGCATTTAATTCGCTCGATCTACGCACGCATACGCGCATACATAATACATACATGTGCACGTATTCCGTAAGACTTGTAAGGTGCGTGGACGCGCGGGAGCGCATAACGAAGATAAATATAACGATGCTCAAACATAAAAGTTGTATATATTATATTGTTGTCAGTTAAATATTACAATAAATACCGTACGTGAGGAATTCCTTAATTTTTTTTATACCCTTATTTCTTCGCGATTATGTATAACTGGTATACTAGTCGCCTAATTGCGAAGATATTTCTTAAAATAATACGCCGTAGGCTTATAAATCGTATTAAAAGTATTACTTGGTAGAATAATTATATGAAATCCCCTAATTTAAAACATAAAAATAATTTGATTTTAAGGAAAGGGAATATTTTTTAGTTCAAATTTTAGTTATTACGCTTTTCAAAATTCTTCAATATCTAAAAACGAACCCTTTAAAGCCAATAATATCGTTATCTTTTACGGTCCTTCTTTATTCGTTCCGGCTATTAAATCTATAAGTATAAATATATATATATAACGTTCGAAATAATAATCAAGATTGTAATTATTAAAAATATTTATGATTAATATTCTTGTGTCATCGGGATTAGTATTTTATCAATAAATTATCAATAAATTTTCGTATTCGAAAATTCAAATGTAACTATTAGATTCTCTTGAAATATCTCTAGGTAATTGCTTTTTTCAGCACCGAAAGTACAATTATAAACGTAAAAATATCATTACAACTAATCAATGTATTTCCCATATCACTATATGAAGAGAAATCTTTTTAAACGGAAATAAATGATACGACTGTTTATCAATGTTAGCGACAATAATGACCAGTCACATATAATCAAAAAGTATTAATATAAATTAAACAATAAAGCTTTAAGCATAATGCGTGTTAAGTTATTCTAAAAACGTTTAAACGTTTAAAATGTCTAAAAAAAATTTAAATAAGCGGTCACGTCATATTGATTAATCAATTGACCAACTGCTATTAATTTCCACGGATCTGCGGCTTAATCAACGCGGTTTAACTTTTGGCATTAAAAAGGTTGTCGCGATTGCAGACTGAAATTCCGCAGGGGCATGCGCATTATAAAACCAATAAGTTAAAACATCGTAGGAGTCATGATTTTGCAGGACGATAGCAAATATATGCGAATCAATAATATCTACCTATTGACAATTGCATTGCTTTTATAATCTTGCACAAAGGATATTCAATACAATTTGGTTAATTGCAAATCTTATGCGATACGTAGTAGTAGTGAATATATATATATATATATATATATCGATAAGACGTTGAAATATTTCTTCTTAATTCTTTTAACATTATCGAAACTGTAGTATTTTTGTAATGAAATTAAAGCCTTTACTTGAATTGACCTTTTTTCGTGTATAATGAATACTCTGAACTATTAATTTCGATTGATATTTTCTGGACTCTTGAAAAACATTAAAATTAAAGAAATCAGATACTTAATAATGTCATTATTATTTTTATAAAATATAAAATTAAAAAACTCACCAAATAAATGCCGAAAGTGATAAAAAATCTAAAGTATAGCATATAGATAATCTATCGATCACGTTAATGTGGTTATAAATACGTTTCTTAAAATATTTATTTACATATTTTTATGGTAAGTAAAGCAAAAGCATATATTGACTTACATTTAATTATAATTAGTACATAAAAAAGTAGAATTTAATGTTTAGTTATACGAACAAGCACATAGTAACTATTTTACTTTAAGTTTGCATGATTATATTTAAATAGAAAATAAAAAGCTCTGAATATATTTATTTTCGTATTTCAAAAAATTAAAAATTTGCTCAAAAGTACATCTTCCATTAAAAATATTCCAAGACATTTTTACAAAAAAAAAAAATAAAAAAAAAACAGACAAAAAAAATAATAAAATTGACGTTTTAAATTTTTTTAATGTACACAAAACCAATCGAATCTTGTCTAAAGTTCTGTAATACATTTTTCTGCAAATAAAGAAAATCTAATAAGTAAAAAGAAAAATGAATGTCGTAAAAATGTGTGCTGAAGAACGGGATAAGAATATTTAAAGGATTTAAGAAGTAAAAACAATGTAGATTTAAATTTACGACGGATCTTTAATCTTTTAATTCTCAGTAGCATGTTTTCATCATGTCTTCACATTTTCGAATGGATATATTTTTTCATTTGCTGAATTGAAGCAATAAAAAAAAATAATAATAAAAAAAACAAAACAACAACAACAACAGAAAGGAAAAATAACCCACAAGTAAAGTGTAAATTCATTTGCACAGTATTAATTAATTATATAACTTCCATTCCTCTTGTTTTGGTCAATAATATTTTATATAATATATCTATCGCAAAAATCTACATAGATTACTTTCGTCAAATTATCCGTGATTACAATAATACATTTCATACGCTCTTTTATTAGAAATTTTTTTATTATTATTATTATTATTAATATTTTTTTTTTTAATGAGCTACTTTCTTATCTATAATTCTTTTGTTTTCTTAATCTTGACGGATACATTATTTATTGTTCGTTCTTCTATATTTTTGCATTTGCTATTATTTAATCTAAATTTTTTGTTTAACATTATTTATTTATTTATTTATTTATTTATTTATTTTCTTACTTTCCGACAATGTATGGCTGCGAAAAGATATTGGCTAAACATGCAAAATATTTATAAAATATTTATTTATTGAGGTCGTGGACTTGTTATATTTTTATAAATGTTTTCCGAATCATCAAAAAGTATATTTATTGGCTGTTATTTAAGAAATGAATTTTGGAATGTCGCAGTTAGTTTAAAGTAAGCAAAAGTTTTACTATTTTCAAACAAATTTTGTTTTGCTAGAATTTATTTATTATTTTTTTTTATATTTATCTAGAGATGTTCGCTAATGACATATTTTAAAAGTTATTTTGTAAGTATTGAAAATAATTTTCAATAATGTTGTTGTATTATTATCAAACATTTATTTTGAACTCTCGAAAGCTTTGATGCGATTGATTAAAAGAAATATTTTCCGTTTAAACTATTTGAGCTTTGCAACTGCAAATGTGGAATTTAAAAAAAAAAAAAAAAAAAAAAAAAAAAAAATTAAATTAGGAATAATCGTTAAATTTTATTCGAGGAATTTAATCATTCTATTATCGATTGACAGTGGGAACTTCTTTTCAAAAACCTTTTATGGTCATTATAACTTAATTAACTAAATTATTAAGAAAATTAAGTTATTAAAAACATTTGAGTTTCTATTTTATTTGACGCTTAACAAATAATTAACGAATACTTTATGTAATTAAACGTTTAAGCTTTTTAAAAGATACATAAGGAATTTCGTATTGTATATAAAATGAAAAGTAGGCTTGTATTTATCTAATTTTATGAATAGGTAAATTTAAAAATTCAGAAACGCCCTTGTATTTGACATATTTTGAATATTCGGTTGACCTGTCAACGTGGACACAACTACATGTTACAATTAATAATATAATTAATCTTACGACCATTGTGGAGACACGTACAAACAAGCAAGGCCACAATTTATAAATATTATGTTCGAATTTCTTGCAAAGTAGGGTAGTCATATTATCACGTATGTATAATTAATAATTAAAAAAAAAAATGCGACGGTGTCGTGGTCAATTCATCGCCTCATCTATAATCGATTCTTCATCGCATGTCTTTGTATCTTTAGTTTACGTCGTTCCTCTTTCGTCCCTAAAAAAAAATAAAGAGTTTCAAAAGAAGTTTAGAAAATTTTAATTCGAAAATGTAATTATTCTAATTCGTGCCTTTTATGTAAGATTCGTCAATTATAATAATAATGAAAGGAAAAAAATAATAAATAAAAAATTAGAGACTACACGATTAGATAAACAAATTCAAGAAAAATAAAAAAAGTATTTTGCCAGAGGTGCTTCGACAATATGTTTTTTTTTTTTTTTTTTTTTATATAAATTTTCATTTTCATGTGCATTGTTGATAAATCATTGTAAATATACAAGTATCGAAATTGAATTAAGTACTCATGCAGATGTGATATATGACTCCTTCATCATTTCCCTATCAATCCCTTCAAAGTATCTTAACCAGTAAATATACACTTTTGAATAAATAAATAAATAAATAAATACATAAATAAATAAATAAAGAAATAAATAAATACAGAAATAAAGACATAAAACATCATGAAGAAATCAAGAGAGCGTATAACGAGCGAAAGTTTTGATGATCCGGAAATTTTAATGACGTGGTGTTTTTGAAATGAATTATTTTTCATCCTTTCGCTATTTAAAAATTTTTTATTTTAACAATAAAATACATAATTGCATTGTAATTTTATTATCAAGCATCGCATGTATAATAATCGTTTCACTTGCATTCTTTATTTGAAAAAATAAAGTGTAATTTAATGCATCGAATAATCTAATATTTAATATAAACATTGTCTTTTACATTAGTAAAATGATTTGTAAAAAGTTTAAGTGATTTTGGTCCTTTATTAGCTTCATGAAGCAATGAAATTCATTGATGATTCGGCCTTTTCATAAATTTTCATTAATTAATAATTGAAAAAATAAATTCCCTTCGTTATCTATTCCATCTATACTTCAATCTCAATAAAAGATAATTCTTAACTACTTCAAACAAAAAATCATTTTATTTTTGTGAGAATGTGTTGTAGCAATCAATTATGAATAAACAAATATCTTATTGCTGGACTCCGCTTAACGGAACATCAAGGAGAATGTTTAATTAATAAAGTAAGCCTTTGATTGTATTAAATTTTACGAATACGTAATTATTAATAGTCTGGTTCTATAAATGAAGAAAATAAATGACAGGGATTGTCTGATATTGCTCGTTTATTTTCAATTCTAATTGCATAAAATAGGTCTAATCTATATTGAGAACAGTCGGCTGAAGCAAATTTCACTTTTACTTGAAGCAAACGCGTATTGCGAAATACGGCTTGTGAAAATGATATGCTTAGCTTATATCACGAATTGAGGATGATAATTATCGATAGAGACAAGGAGATATGGGATACCGTCCCACGACGATTTAATATTTAAGCCAAGACATTTGTTTTAGGTTCATTACTAATTGTTTATTACTAATTTAACGTTAAGTACTGTATAGCAAAGAATTTTTAAAATGAATTATTTTGACAATTGATTATGCAGAAGAAATAATCGATATATATATTAGCATACGCTGTGGAGATTATTATTCTTAATACCATCGATAAAAAGTTGGAAAGAAAAATACAATAAAGATATCTGATATTGCGGCGCGAAAGGAATGCAATTAAAATAAAATAAATAATCCAATGATTAGAGATAAATATTAATTGATTTAAAGTTTTTTTTTTTTTTTTTATTATTATTATAATAATAACACGATATATATATATATTATTTCACCCCAACATCAACATACCTACAATTCTTACAACATTTAAATAAATGTATATATATATATATATATATATATATATATTATATATATACACAGTAATATTTTTAATCGATATTTTTATAGGAAGTTCAAGGTTTCGACAGAAACGTTTAATAAGAAAGATCAATAAATTTAAGCAATTGGCAAGTAATAAAAAATATCATCAGTTATAAGGGTTTCGCGTAATAAAACCCTATTTATAAGAATACAATTTTATAAGAAGACAAAAGGTATGATTCAGCTCTGAGGGACAAAATGCCCAAAAATGCCCAGGGTACAGCATTCGATGAACTTGTTAATAATAAAAAAAAATTATAGGAATAATTGCAACTTGGATGGAATTACTTTAACGACTACGAAGAAAAGAAATATTGACCTTGAGAGAATGCACGTGGAATTTTTGTATAACGAAGGGACAAGGAAAAGGTCCTTGTAACCATTAAATAGTGATTTATCCATTATCACAAAATGCTCTGTGATACAATATACAATATTACATTGCTACTATATTTAATCATTTTCGGGTAAAACATAAGATTATGCTTATTATTGGCCTACATATTTACCTAAAATATATTCCTTAGCGTGCCCATCGATCTATTGACGTTTTTAAAAATATCATTAAATCACGTTACAAATGGAAGGACTTTTCGCTGAACATAATTTTTTCAATTCGTATTTGTTTCTTTATTCTATATTATCAGTTAGTTTTATTTATTACCCTTTCATAGAATCATTTAGCCATATTCTATTGAATTGCAATTTTTCGGAGAAAATCTTTAATTTACAATAAACGATGCTCATTATGTTTTTTTTTTTTTATATTGATATTCAAAGAAAGTACTAACGCTAAACTAAGTTATAGGAGAGAAGTCAATTTTTTTTAAATACTTCAGCAATTGATTCCCAAACAAGAAATGATTCATCACGAGCTTGGGGCTTATAAAACCGAAAATTCTGCCAATCTAGGTTCCCTTGATAGAATTCGTAAATAAATACACATTTGCTTTATAATTAAAATTCATTGATTTAAAAAGTTTTAATGCATTATGTAAATACATATATATATATATATATTTTATGAACTCAAATAGCATATTATTATATCGAATGTAAATGACAAAATATGCTCATAAAATATTATTTAAATAATTAAAAGAAAATATGAATGACATCAAGTGGTAAGTAACCTCCATTAATTTAAATATTGTATAATATTTATAATTAAATTATTACTTTTCATTTGTTCTTCAGGTATACGCAGCACTAAACCATATTTGTTTTGTTTTAATTGTTATGATTTTGCAGTACGTATTCAAACTAAGCTCTGCTTTGCTTAGTTTTATAAATTTTTCCCCCGCAAATATCTATAAATATATAATCAAAAAAATATATACATTTACATTGCGATTTTATCTTATCAAGGCTATTTAAACTGCTAAAACTAAAATACATTTAACTACTACAAGTTAATCAATAAATCAATTGGAACCCTTTTATAATAATTCTTATAATAATTTATTCAATATGAAATGATTTAAACTTATTATTTAGTGAATATATAAAAGACGATAAATATTTATTCAAAAACCTAAAATTATTTATAGATTCAATTAAATTACTGAGAAAATCTTATGGTTAATGCGAAGGGAAAAACCATAATTACACCGATCAACTAGTTTTTTTTGTTTGTTTGTTTTTTTTTTTTTTTTTTTTTATCATCTCATAGAAATAAAACAGATATAATTTGCTAAGTTTTCAAATAAATAACGTATACATAATTTCAACGCAAGATACAAATGACTTACAGTATCACCACCTTATGACCACACAAACTATCTAGGAAGCATGGATGGACATGCCTTTGTCGTGCTCATACAGTAGCGTATAAACTGTTGAGATTTGAGTATTTTGAATACGAGCACATCGATAATCATTGTCGATATATTATCATTAGCAGCTGTTTGTGTGCAAGCTCGAGTAATTGTCAATTTATCGAACATAAAATCGATGAAACATGTAACGAACATTACTTAAACGTAAGATTATTTACAGATTATGGTGCATTTGTATTTGTATGAACTAACTAATATTTAACGAGCTTACTGTCAATCTACTTTCTCGCGTACTGCCAAATTAAAAGTATTGTCCACTTTAAACGAAAATGTTAATCTTTATTTGATCTATGAAGTAATTAATAATCGTGAAACTTGGTATAATTTAAATCCCGACCGATAATTTATATTTTCTTTCAAAATAGGTAATAAATAGGTAATAAATGCTTCGACTTTATTTATTCACTTCGTGTATTGATTTCCTTCTTCACAATTACATTTTAACTTTTACCTAAATCTATGCATAAATTTCTTTTTAACAATAAATTCAAACAATAATAATTATTTGAATCATTATAAATTATTCAACGTTTGCCGCAAATACTCCTTATTCAACATCGTAACGTTATTTATTATTCAAAATTTTTTAATAAATCGATCCTCGCCCATCCAATAACTCATTTTATTATCACTAAAAATGCTTAGCGAATTCCCTACTTTCCTAATTACTATACTTTAAAAACTCTAATAAAAACGAAATAAAATGGTTATTATGTGTGCAGTGACCGAAAAGCATGTATGTAAGCGTCTCAAATTGGAACAGTGTATTTAAAATAGAATTAGCATTTAAACGAATGACCAGGTGGCACTCTTTGGCATCTTATATTCAATTTCAAACGTTAATGTTTTCGAATGCGGGAATAAATTATGAATATATAGTGATAGAAATAATTTCAAATGATTACTGGAGGTATAAATACAAAGTTTTTATTATCAAAATCTTCAATTAATAAATAATAATGAGCATAAATAAAATACTATATAGTTTAATAATAAACTATTAAATGTTTATAAATATCTCCATTTATGTGAAAGGAATAGCATTGGAGCTTTGTGCTTTTTTGTTTTTTATTAAATTACTTAATAATTTCTATTCCTTTCGGATTACGAGAATTCTACGGATTTTATGGTATTATAATTTTTTGGCATATAAATAAATATTGAATTCAATATTTAATACTTGAATCCGAAAGATTATAAATAATTCTATATCGTACATTATAAATTAATATAAATTGAACTCGGATGTGTAAAGTAAAAGTTTTTGATTTTATTATAACCAAGTTTCGTAATTTGTTTTATGACATGAAGCTATAAACTAATAAGCTAAATTCATATATTTTTAATATATGAATATGATTATAATGATAATAATGATAATGATAGTGATAATGATAATGATAGTAATAATAATAATAATAATAATAATAATAATAATAATAATAATAAATAAGAACAATAGTGTCAGTATTAACATTATTTAAAAGATTTATGTAAGTGATTTTTAATCAAGAATCGTCTCGCTTGTACAAATCTGTTTTTAATAATCAGGAACTCTAGAGTTTCCTTTATTTCTTTAACTTTGTATTATTACAATGAGTATTTTAATATTTCATTTAGTATTCCTTGAAGTATAGATAACACACCTTTACACAACGCGAGGTAGCAAACATTCTATTATTCATCTTATCATTCAATACTCTTCCTATTTAGTCTCATTGTTCTTTCTTCTAAATCTTATTTTCGTATCAATTTAGTTATAAAATCATAAGATTTAATTTATGTATAAATTTTGATGTTTAAAAGATCGATGTCGAATAATAATGTATTAAGGAAACATGTTGATAATGGCTTTACCCTATATCTATCATTGATAATGCTAGCAGAAATATATATGTTGTACAATGAATTCAAGTAAAAAGATGAGGACTTTAATATACACAGGCTTTAATGAGCGATACTTGGCCCAGTATATATAAGTAGCAGAGCTACCTAATTCTATGTAATAGTTATGTCTTTAAAATGAATCAGCTCAATTGTAATTTTGAATGGAATTTTAAAAACATTGAATAGAAACTCGAGAAACAAGATAAAAAAGCACGAAAATCGATTTATAGAACAGAGGTGCAGATAAACAGAAGAATACCTTCTGAAATTCTATTATAGACAGACATAGATGGGTAAAACAAGTGAGAGAGAGAGAGAGAGAGAGAGAGAGAGAGAGAGAGAGAGAGATTGACGAGTGTAAGGGGCGGAATAAAAGTATTAGAGAAAAAAATAGATAAACAGAAAAAGAGAAAGAGTTGTGAATTCACTTGATCTTTAGCCAGGGATGTTTAAGACATTCGGCAGCGGTGGCACGGGCATTCGGATCGAACTCGAGCATGGGCTTCAGGAATTTGGCGAACTCGTGGGCTTCAACCGAAGGCCACTCGTACTTCTCAGTGAGGACTTGGTAGAGACCCCAGGGCTTCAAACCCGTAATATGCTTGAGCTCGCCCTTCTTATTAAAGAAGTTGCGAGAATGGCGGCCTGTCAGAGCTATGTTTCGAGGTATTTCGCCGAGGAGCTCGATTATGTGCGCTAGGTGATCCTCGTCCCTATAACAGCGATAAACATTCGTAAATAATTCTGAGAATGGCTCAATCAATAGCTAACACGCACGCACGCACGCACAAAAACTTCGTCCTTAGTTCTAGATACCAAATTAATGAATTATTTATTGACAGTGCCGAAATTGGCATCGTACGAGCCCCGATTATTTAATTGATTTTTTGTTTATATACGGATGAACGTTCACCTGCAGTACTCTTCGCCACTATGGGGTTCAAAGAGATAATCGCCAGTGGCGAGCTCGAAAGCCATGCAAGCTGTCGACCAAATATCGGCAGACGTGTTGTATCCGGCGCCAAGCAGAACCTCCAGAGATCTGTATTGACGCGTCTGGATGTCCTCGGTGAATTTCTTGTCGATCCAGCAGGCGTTTCCCAGATCCGCGATCTTCACTTCCACATCGCATTCGACGATGGCCGGATCCACCACTGCGGTACGCTTCAGGTGTTTTCTGTCCCGAGAGTGAGTCTTTTCACCTATCAAATTTGACATTTTTTTATTCAACTCACGAATACTCCTGTTAAACACTATCAATAAATGAACCTAAAATAATTGGCACCAACGCAAGGCTTAGATTTTTAAATCATGGTACCATTTGTTTTTAATTGTGATACATTGACGGCATTTCCGTTTTCAATTAGCGCATCGATCCATTATTTGTAACTGTTGCGTTGCTGCATAACCGTTACATCAATTATTGATATGCTTTACGAACCGTAAATAATTTCTTTCAATAAAAAAGTATTAAAAACCCGTTTTCTTTCTTCTTGGGTTTTACAAAACGTGTAATGTAATATAATTATTGATTTCTGCTTAAAGCTAAAAGTACTTCAAAGTATAATACGAGCAACGAAAAAGTTTTAGTAAAATGATATGCGACAGTGTAACCCTGACAAGTATTTTATAAGTATTTAAAAAAATACGCCGAAGAAGAATGATGAAGACAATCTGCTAACTTACTTTCAGTGTGATTATGGATTTCGTCGGGATCGATCGCTTCATTCCTTCCTTCACTGGTATCCTTACTAATATCACATAAACTGAAGTTTTCAAATTTCTTGGCTCTCTTCTTTTGTTCCTCTTTTTGCTTCTCCTCCTCCAGTTCCTTAGCTTGCTTATTATTCTCCTCAGTTTGCGCGTCTATCCCGTTCACGTACATTGGAGGGGAGGAAGATTCCGATCTATTTTCCGGCGATTCCTTATTACTCTCCGTATTGTCTTCAATACTCTCTGTGTTCAGCTCTTGCTCTCCACTGTTGTCCACATTCGTCACCGATGCTTCGCCGTTCTTCTTGTGGCCTAATGTAGGAAACGTATATTATTTGTAATATTCTATAAATATAAATGTTGGCATTTTTGCAACAATGAACATTAATTTGTTACTGTATTATTAATTATGTCTGTACTACAATTAATTAACGTTTCTCACAACGTCGAATGCTTAAAGATTAATAAAGATAAATAATGATGTTTTACAAAGTTATATTACCTGCCACTTCGGCTGTACTATCACTTGCATCTAACGAGATTTTATTTTGTTCCTCCATTTCTTCCATCTGTTCCATCTGACGCTTGAGTAGTTCGTTTTGACGCTTAGCCTTCTTTTTTAGACGTTTCTTTTTATTCTTCGACATCTTAGAGTTTGACACCGGCTCTTGGAACTGTTTCGGCGCCGTAGAAATATGAGATGCCGGCAGCTTAATACCTAAAGAATGAAGCTCCGTTGCCTCGGAGGCAAGATTACGAATATATGCCTCATCCACACAGATTAGTACGTTCTCTGGTTTTATGTCCGTATGAATGATTTGGCCTGGAAAGTAAAAGCAATTACACATTCGTTTTCATTTCATTAATATAAATAACAACAAGTAAATAACAGTATTCATTCAATAATTTAATAATTTTTTAAAATTATTGTAACTTAACAACTCTTATTTAAGCATTGCGGATTAAAAATCTTTAATTATAACTTACATTTATTGTGTAAATAATCCAGCCCTTCTAGAACTTGTCTAATTATACGTTTAACATTATTTCGAGGGATCCCTCTATAATTGGATTTAATGATTAGCTTAAGAAGATTATGTCCAAGCACTTCAAATACCATACAGACATGTAGGCCATTTATACCACTAATTTTGAAATCATTCAGCAACTGGACGGTCTTGTTGCGTTTCGGATCATTCGGATCGGTATCTCTTACATCTTTTAACAATTTTATTTCGTCTAGAGCAGTTTCCGTGAAATGTGACGCAGATTTAACGACCTTAAGTGCTACATATTGTTTGTCCTAATTTGAATAAATGAAAAAATTTATTAATTAATAATCGTTTACATTTTGTACAAAAATTATAGACAAACTTTTTTTTTTTGATATGAAATGATAAAAGTTCATTTAAATTACATTAAAAATAATTTAGTCCTCGTACCTTCAAATCCCAACATAACCAGACAGTGGAGAAGTGACCCCATCCTAGTTTTCTCGTCACATGATATCGATTTAAAAAAAAATCTCCTATTTTTACTGGATGATAGCCACCTTTGCAATAGTCTGTGCTATCTTCCTGTTCATCATCTTCACTACTATACATGTCGTTATTATATTCAATAGTTTCATTACTTGAACTGACGTATAAATCAGGTCTATAAGTTAGAAGTATGAATAGTAATTAAGTTTTGAGCTTGTTTACTATGAAAATATAACAAATTATCTTTTATTTGTTATAATCATAATGAAATACATATTTTATTTTTATACAAAATTACATATCTAATATAATGTAATTTATCTACATTCAAATATACAAATATTAATATGAATGTGCAATCTATTCAAACATAACCTATTACTAAGAATATGTAAACTACAAATTTTATTGTTTCTGATTGATATATTATTATTAAAAATGTGTATAAATGAACGATCTCATACAAAAGTATGGAATTTCTTCCAACAATTAATTTCTATTAATAAAAAGGCTTTATTTTATATAAAAATAATTTATAGAATTAGTTTTATGGTTGAAGATTTATCTTTAATAGTATTTAGAAAAAAAAATATTAATCTGATTTGAATGTATTTATTTTATCCAATACAAAATTTTGTATATTTATATGCTTGCAAAGTGAAAACAAAATACTAAATGTTATATTATAAAATTTTCTATGATATATAATAATAATAATAATAATAATAATATATAGATAATAAATTTTTAATGCTGTATCTAATAAACCAACTACCTGATAAAATAAGTGGTCAGGATGAACCAGAATTTTAAATGATTAAATTTGCTTGCCTTTTTGATATTAAACATTCAAAATCAGTAATTCAATATATATTTCTATTACTTTTTCCATAAAAAAATATAAAGAATCTAGTTACTCAGAAGAATAGTAAATAATAAAAATTAAAAAAAAAAAGATACGTACTGTTCCTATCAATCTTGAATAAATGTTCAAAAAATATCAATAATAATGTTAACGAAGTCTCCAATTTCATTAATTATTTCAATATATATTGTATTTTAATTCTTTATTGAATTAATATTGAAGACAATAGAGAAAATACAATAAATAATAAAAATGTAAATATATCTTGTATAAATAAATCTAATAGTTAATTTATAATGGATAATGTTCCAATAAGCAAATAAATATGAAAATAAAATTCTCGATTAAATTTTTATAAAATTTTATAAAAAAGGAGCCTCCATTTAATTAAAATCTTTGTAGATTACCTTGTGTCGTTTCGAGTGTAGTATTGTCTAATGTATTCCAGATTAAAGCCTAGGACGTTTTGATCCTGTTGATTTGGTTGATTCTCGATCAATGGTGGCTGTTGTTGAGGTTGCTGTAGTTGTTGTTGTTGTTGTTGTTGTTGTTGTTGTTGTTGCTGTTGTTGTTGTACCTGCTGCTCAGTTTCAGTATGTGTCCCCCCACTACTAGGTGCACCTGTAGAAGCACCGGTACCACCACCACCACCACCACCACCACCTTTGCCCTTACGTTTTCCAGGCTTGTGTCGTTTCTTTTTTGCTTGAATAGCTAGTACCCGCCTATTTACATCTGTCTTGCTGTTCATCTCCTCCTCCCCCGCCGCTTGATCACTAAAGTCGTCGTTTTCTTCCTGCGTTACCCTCCTTTCGTGTATTTCTTTCTGTCTGAAACTTTTCTTCGCACGCTATCGAGCAAAGCCGTTTTCGCGGCGAAGAGTAGAACGAAAACGGCAAGGGTAAGGGGTAAGGCTAAACAGGCAAGGAAGCAATTGAGGATGTGGATGAGAACCCTGGTAGGATAGGGGCTAGAATAAAGGAAGACCGAGGATGAGAAGAGCGTCGTAGCGCGGACGAGAGGGTTATTAGGGGGGGGGGAGACAGGGAGTAGGACTGTCTGTTCTTCTTCTAGGAGAGGAAGAAATCGTAACCTATGATCGTAAAAGTGCGGCTTTTAAGCTAGAGGATCGCGTCGCATTGTTCCCGATATAAGAGCGTCACCATTTTCTTCTAATCCGCACTGTAAAGGGGCGCACGTAGCCACACGACCACTATGGATCTACAACAGGGGAGTGTAGGTAGGTATGCGCCAGGGCACACTGTCGTTCTTTTCTCGCGTGGCTTTTTGCTTCCTTTATGACTCTGGCTGCTCTCTCACCTCGTTGGCTGCATTTCACGGCTCAACCTTGATCCGTTCCAGCGGCTCCCGGTCAACCCTTCTTATTATTCTCCTCTCGGCTGTCCAGTGGCTCGAAGGAGTTGGTGTCGGCTCGGCCGACGGAGGTCACAGGACAAAATTTACCCGTGGACGGAAAGCTGCCCTCACTCGAGCTTCGACAATGTAGGTGCGAAAGAGCGCGCGCGCGCGCGCTCACGTCCAAATGGCTCGATGGTAGAGAGGTGCCTCGGGGACGATGGACCTTTCGAGATTCTCTTTTTCCGTCGGCTTCGAAAGCCCCGGTTCACCTCCCTATCCAATCCTTAACTTCTTCCTCCTCCTCCTCTTCTTCTTCTTCTTCTTCTTCTTCCTCTTCTTCCTCTTCTTCCTCTTCTTTCACAAAATACCAAATGTGATATTCTTTCGTAGCTTCGGTTATATATTAAATTGGTCGTTTGTTTTGACAAAGGTCCGCGTGGTGGCGTCGTCTGGCCCTGCTTTCCCTGCCTATTCGCCCTTTTATTTAGCCTACATGGATATTTCACGATATTTATACGTTTTCCAAGCCCCTATACTTACTTGGCCTCTCCCGATTATATACCGCTCGTACTTTTACACTCTCTCCATGGCCCTCTGTTCCCTAGGACTGATTTATTTCGCATCTGTATTATCGATTTTACTCATTGACTATTTACGTATTTATCCAGGATTGAGATTCGGAACAATTATATTATTGACCGTCAATTTACTCGGACACCGTACTTGACGACAATTAACATCCGTCACACACGTGGACATTTCCCGATATTTATTTTTAGTTCCTTTCCTTAAATGCTTTAAATTTCAAATACTTCCTTGATTATTAATAGGATTTTTAGAACGACGATTAAAATACGTATATATCACTTTACGACCACATACCTTAAACGTATTCGCTCATTACATTTAACGAAATCTTATTTGGCCCTTAATTTCTTTATCTCTACCTACATTTTGAATATTTTATATTCTTACATTTATGCGCCTAATTGTATTTTCTATCAATATTATAATATCCCATTTACCGAATATTCCCCTCCCACATATTACTATCTGCTTGCCATTAATCACGTTTTACAACCGCACAATAATTTTATTAAATAATTAAAATAATAATAATAATTTATATTTAATACTCCGTTATAGTAAATGAATTTGGCTCATTTTTCAAAATGAGAATTTGAAGCCTTGCGACAAAATGAAAGATTATTAATTTTTATAATTGCAAATACTCTTTTCTTTTGAGATGGGAAAAAGAAAAAACGAAATGAAAAAATAAATTATATAAAAAAAAACTTTATTTGTGCAGAAAACATCGATGGATAAAAATTTTTATTTTATTTTTAAACTTTTAAAAAAATCTAAGACCATTTCTTTAAATCCCGCGTCTAAATTTTTTTCTAATTACGTT
Organism: Ceratosolen fusciceps; assembly: GCA_018883505.1. Classification (NCBI taxonomy): domain Eukaryota; kingdom Metazoa; phylum Arthropoda; class Insecta; order Hymenoptera; family Agaonidae; genus Ceratosolen; species Ceratosolen fusciceps. The sequence continues at coordinate 1,353,731 of RCIC01000009.1, forward strand.
TATATATATTTTATGTTGGTAGAGGGCGGTAGTCATGTCAGAATCTCTAGGGTTCCGTTCGCTTCATGAGTGATTTCCGGTACATGCGGTATATGTGTGATTTCTCCAAAACAGATTTATATGTAATAATGAAAATAAATTTAGTTAATTTTATAAGTCTGTAAATATATGCTTAAAGAAAACTTTAATCATGGTAAGGAATTTTTAATTTAAAAAATGTATATACAATCATGCGGATGTTGTTTTAACTTCTTAACCTATAATAGTTTACACATGTGCTTTAGTTCAATTGTAAACAATGAAATAACACTTAATTAATTTTTTAAAACTATTTTCTATTTTTATTTTATAGTCTAAGTTATACGTGCTTTACGAGCACGCTGCTGGATATGCTGTTTTTTCTGTTAGGGAATTTGAAGAAGTGGGCATGCTGTTACCCCAGGTTGAAGCCTCCGTAACTGATTTGTCTCGTTTCAATCAAGTTGTCAAGCTAGTTGGTTTCACACCTTTTAAAACTGCATTAATTGCATTGGAGAATATAAACAGCATATCTGAAGGCATCGCACCTGAAGATTTGCAGCTCTTTTTAGATGCTGTAATACCAAAAGCACGTAAAAAGGAAAAAGTTATATTAGGAATTACTGATCCGAAACTAGGTGCCAGTATTACAGAGGCTCTTCAAATAAAGTGTGATCATACTGGAGCCATACCTGAAATTCTTCGTGGAATTAGATTTCATTTTCACAATTTAGTAAAGGGTTTCACATCTAAAAGTTCTGGAATTGCCCAACTTGGTTTAGGCCACAGTTATTCCAGAGCTAAAGTAAAATTTAATGTTAATAGAGTAGATAATATGATTATTCAAAGTATTGCATTACTTGATCAATTGGACAAAGATATTAATACATTTAGTATGCGTATTAGGTAATTATAATGTCTTTATGATACAAAACAAAATTGAATACATTTATTGAGAACAGAGTCTTATTTTACAAAATATATTTTATATTGTACTAAAGAATTAAATTTCTAATTATTTACAACTAAAGTTTCTCTAACAAGTTTATTTTTATTGATGAATTAATATGATATATAATTGAACAAAAAATATTTTACAATCGTTTATGAATTTTAAAAATAATATACAAGGATTTGAAAATATTTGCTAACAAATATCTGAGTAAAATAATATCAGTTAAATGTATATAAAATATATAGCTATTATAATTGCAATATATAAATATATTTATAATATACTTTTATAATATCAGAGTAGTGCTTTTTATGGCAGTATTTCTTCCTATATCAATGAACATATTTTCTAATTGAAATGACAAGATTTCTTATATTTACTATTTTTAACATCCACTACATTAAACAAAGTATATTTCGTTTTTTTTTTTTTTGTTTTTTTTATGATGCATCATGACTTATCAAATTTTATATTAATTTTATTTTTATTTTTTAGAGAATGGTACAGTTACCATTTCCCGGAACTTGTTAAAATAGTTCCTGATAACTACATGTACGCTAAAGTGACTAAGGTTATTAAAAACAGAAAAGAATTGAATCAAGAAAAATTTGAAGCCTTAGAAGAAATTGTAATGGACAGTGGAAGGGCTGAAGCTATAATTGAAGCATCAAAATCATCTATGGGCATGGATATCAGCCCTATTGATCTTATAAATATTGAGATGTTTGCAAGTCGAGTTATAGCTTTAGCTGATTATAGGAAGGAATTAGGTGAATATTTAAAATCGAAAATGGCAGGTGTCGCTCCAAATTTGGCAACTTTAATCGGTGATCAAGTAGGAGCGCGTCTTATTGCACATGCTGGATCTCTCACAAATTTGGCTAAATATCCTGCTTCTACAGTACAAATCTTAGGTATTTGTAATTTTATAATTTTATTAAGACGTTAAGTGAATAAAAAGATTATTATTATATAATCAAAATTACTTTGTGGATATTTGAAAATTTATTTACAAACTAAATTATAGTCTGAAAAAAAATTAACTAATTTTTCTACAATAATTGTTTATCCCTTCATAATTTTCTTTTACAGGTGCTGAAAAGGCATTATTCAGAGCATTAAAAACACGAGGAAATACACCAAAATATGGATTATTATTCCATTCAACTTTTATTGGCCGTGCAGGCACCAAAAATAAAGGCAGAATTTCTAGATATTTAGCTAATAAATGTTCTATCGCTTCAAGAATAGATTGTTTTGCAGAAACACCATGTAACATTTTTGGAGATAAACTTCGCCAACAGGTTAATTGAATTTATATATTATAATTTAACAATATTTAATGATGTCCATCTAGCTAGAAAAATACTAATGAACAACGAAAAAATTACGATTTTTCACAATGAAATACATTTAATTCAAAATTATTTCTTTATATAAAAAAATTATTTTAATCTAAAAAAATATATATTTATGTAGGTTGAAGATAGATTAAAGTTTTATGAGACTGGTGATGTACCTAAAAAGAATATAGATGTTATGCAAGAGGCAATAAATGAAGCTTCAAAATTAATTACTGTTCCTGAAGAGGAAAAAGAACCTAAGAAAAAGAAAAAGGACAAGAAACGAAAGAGCGAAGGATTAGAAAATAACAATATGAATGGTACATTAGAAACTAGTAATTTGAATGGTACAATAAAAAATAGTAGTAGGAATGGTAAATTAGAAAATGGTTTTAATGAGCATAATAAAGAAAACGGAGACGAAGTAGAAAAAATGGAAGTTGATGAAGAAGCTCCAAAGAAGAAAAAGAAGAAAAAGAAGTTGAAACATGACGAGACTCAATGAATATACAATAACGTTACTCATGAAGAAAAGTTTATTATATCTTATTTAGGAAAGTTTATATATATATATATATATTATATATAATAAGCGTATCTTAAACAAATTAAAACACGGTTCAATTTTTTCATTAAAAAATATTTCTTTTTAAGTGTACATTGATAATTATATGAACTTTCTGTGAAAGTTTCACAGTACAATTTTTAAAATATATATGTAAATAAATATTTTGAAAGGCATTCTCTATCCATTTATATTTAGAATAAATTGCTAAAAATATTTATAAGAATATTTAAATATTGTATGAAGATTGTAACTAATATTTTATACGTTTGTATTACAATCATTAATAAAGAAAATATATTAAATACTGCGTTATTTAAATATATTGCTCGAAGATTTAAATAAAATGAAATAATAAAACAACGTCGAGTTCAATAACTAGTCCAATTCAACAGATAGTTTTAGGATATAGGGTAATGTAATTAATATGTCTTTTAAAAAAATGTTGTGCTTTAAGTATATTTATTAATAAAAAGGTATTCTTTTTAAATTACTATTATTCATAATTACTACAAGACAAAATAGTGAATAATGGTAGTTTTAAAAAATTTTAATTTTAATAATTCTATTATTAAACATTCAAGTTAATAACTAAATATAACCAGCACCAATGAGCATTTAATTATAAAATACTACTATACTGCAACATAGATATAAATACTTAAATTAATAATTACAAATCTTATTTAGTAATCTTAGAAAATCTAGAGAAAATATGTAATAAGCTGCATTAGAGGTTCTTTTATATATTTTTCTAATTTCATTTAACATATAATTTAATATATTTTAATAACAGAAAAACTGATTTAACTATAAATACTATTAGTTATTTATACAGTTTTCGCTATCTCGCTTTCGTATTTACAAATAAGTTTATGAAATCAATGAATGCATACAAACATCTAATATATATATATATATATATATATATTTAGCCCTAGCCCTTATTAAAAGTTTCAGTCTCGTTATCGAGGAGCTAACAATAGTTTCATACTCGTAATTATTTATTCAATTATTTTTTTAACAAAGCAATGCGAATGGCTTAAATAATTAGAAAATTATTTTTAGTCATTCGTAAATGAGCTCACAACGACGCGAGGACATTTATTTACGCAAATCGTGCGATGTCAAACTTGTATAAATTTACTTCGCAGTCGGTATTAAAAGGGCAGCAAGATATTTTTAGAGGCGGCGAATGAAGTAACAATGTTTTATCAAACGGTCTTGTATCTTCTTACAATCAAGAAATTAACAATAATAAAAACAATAAAATAAATAGAAAAGGCTATAAGAATAAGTGGCTATAATAATTTGGAAAAGTTTTAGCTATTATTCAATACTTAGGTCTATTAATTATTTTTATTAATTAAAATGATTTGTCTTCATTAATTCATTTGTTATATTGAGAACGATATGCATTTATTTGAATGGCCGAGTTAGTCGCAGGTGTATAGTATACGTTTAAGCAGTAGTAACAAGTACAGCTTGTTCCTGCCCTTTTGCTATTCCCAATAACCTCATTCTCTTATCATCTCATTGTTTTTTTTTGTTTTTTTTTGTTTTTTTTATTTTTTTTTATTGAAGAGTTTGATTGGCCGGAAGGGGCAGGAGCTAACCAGACGTAAATCACAATACAAGTGCGAACATTTGATCGACTAAAACTACAAAACAATAACACGATCATTTGAATTCGTCAATACGAAGAAAATGTTGAAGCTTTTCCTATGCTCGCAATTAGTAATAAAAACATGCGAATGAAAGATATCATTAATAGTTCTGGAGAATCGACCTTGATTCTAATAGAAACGGCTTTCGAATAATAAATCCGTTTTCCCTTCCATCCAACTCTTTCTCTCTCTCTCTCTCTCTCTCTCTCCCTCTCTCTCTACGTCTCAAGGCCTTACAAACAGTCAAAACCAATATCGTATAATTTTCAACAAAAATTTGCCACCGTTAATAACGTATACATTAATCATTCATAAAGTAAAATAAAACCCTTCAAATATCAAGTATGAAAAAGTATAAATAAAAATTATTGGAAATAATTCTTCTTAAAAATATTCAACTATGTAAACCATAATACGTTTTGTGCGATGAACGGTATAACCGCATGTATCCCCCCTCTCATTTTATTAAATTTTATACTAAACAAAATCTATTTTAATTTCGATTTTTCAACCATTTTTTCTTCACAATTGTTTTTTACATCTAATACACTTGTGATTTTCAATAATTTTCTTATTCTATTATTATTTTTTTCTTCTTCTTTATTAAAAATTGCTGATTCGTATGAAAAATGTATTTGTTTTTTTTTTCTTTACAACTTTCATTTTATTTACATAAAGTAAAATATTTGTGTTCTTATATATTACAAGTTTCTTAAATGTAAAATGTAAAAATTGGCATCAAAGATTCTTTAATTACATATATTTTTTAAAAAATCTATCCTTTTATAATTTACATTAGTATCATTAATCTTTATTATATACGATACGATTAAAATCATTAGAAAAGATATTTAAAGATAAAACTTTTGTTCACAAAACGCATACGTCGATTTGTTAAAGAACAAAAATATTATAATTGTAACATTGAATTGCATGAAAATAATATTGAACTCATATGTATGTATCATTACATGAAATAATAATTGTTAATTTTTGAAAATCACATGCATACATAATTTTTAAAAGTATTTTATAACCAAAATTATCGACAGTCGCAAGCACTTTTTATTTCATTTTTATCCCTACTTTTTAATTATATTGTATTTTTTTAATACAAAAAGTACAGAAGTTGAACTCTGGGAAGCACAATTATGATTCATTTCTCTATTAAGTCTATTCATTAAGTCGAATCATATATTTTACAATTTTACGATCTTTGAATACTCTATGATTCATTTTTTCTATTTTTATTAGCTCTGTATTATCAGTTAGTACAGACGTATTTAGAAAATGGGCATTGTACAATAGAAGGTAGGGAGGACAGTATTAATGTCGTTTTTTTCTTTTATTTCTTACAATAATAATGTACATACGCGCGCGCGCAAACGCACACAAAATGATATCCAGCTATGATCATATCGTAGAGAACGTATTGAAAATATAGAAGCAAATCTACGATATACATAAACGTACATACATACGTATATATATATATATATATATATATGTATGTATGGTAGTATTTTATGCCATAAATATATGTGACAATAACACGACTACGATAATATCCAGCCAGCATTCGTGAAGATTGCTCTTTGATATTTTTATGTTTAAATTCAGTTTTTTATTTTTTTATTTATTTTTTTTTTACGAAAATAAAATAATGCATAGTATATTTTATTCTATTCAGCCTGATTATTTTCTTATCGGTTTGTTTTTGCTTTTACTTTTGCTTTTAGGCTAACGTTGATGGAAAATTAGGAATGTTTTGTTATACACATACATAAGTACATGTATAAAAAAAAAAAAAAAAAATATATTATATATATATATATATATATATATATGCGTATGTATATATTAGAAAATCTTCATTTACAATCGGTATACTTAAGAATCATTGTACTGCATGAAATATTGCTGTGACGTTCGAGATGTAAAGTGCGTCGTCGGAGAAGCATATGGAAGAACTGTAAATAAATACGTTACTTTCTTACTTACTAATTATAATAACAGCAACAGTAATAACAATAGCAATATATTAGCATTATATTAATATATTAGCAATATATTATATAACAACATAAATAAAATTTGCAAGGTAAAAGATATTTGAAAAGAGTCCTGGATATGGGATATGGATTCAATAAGAATTGAGGATATGATGAATTTACCGTGGGGAGGCTTAGCCTGATGCTGTGGACTGTTGGTCGCCAACTGGTTCATCGTCGGGGCAGGGCCCGGTGACTTTGCTTTGCTGCCCATGATGTTGTCGAGATCGATATTAAGACCCGCGCCCTTCCAGGTCGATCCGACCTGGGCCATTGACAAGCTGCTGTTCGTCTGCTGTTGGCCCGTCATCGAACAATTCATCGGCATCATCAAATTCGTTGGCAAGCCCAGACCTGTTTTATTGTATTTTCGATTTCTTAATTTCATAGGCTCTTTTTTGTTTTTTGTTTTTTTTTTTTTTTTGTTTGTTGTTTTTTTATGGTTATTGGGTGCTTGAGTATCTCTTGATCAAGATTGTGTGCGGCTGGCAGTACGGCACGTGAGCTATTCTTCCATATTAATATTATTAAATGAAATTTCATGAAATACGTATATCACCAATGAACCAATGAACCAATGAACCAATGAACCAATGAACGCTCTATTATTTATTGTGCTACCAGTTAGTATTAAATTTTCAGGATTTTTCTATTTTATTGTTATGATATTAAATGTGCAAATTAAATGTTTTTCTTTTTCTTTTTCTTACACAGTCATGGATTTCCTTTCTTAAGACGATTTCTTATCAGATTCCTTATCGGATAATTGATTAACATAAATTGTTCCGTTTTTTCGACCTAAAATTTCTCTATTTTATTTTACTTTTCAAACGTGAAATTACACGAATTGAAAGCACACGTACGTATTTATTATGAAATTATGAAAAAAATAAACCAACAGCTAATAAATTTATAGAAATATAATTATTCAGAATGATTATAAAACACCTTTTATGAATTCATATTTATTGATTGTTACAATAATTACAGTGTTTAATTATCGGAGATTTAAGAGCTACGAGTTATAATTAAAAAAACGACTGCATTGATGTTATTCGCGAAGCGTGAGCAATGAATAATAAATAAATATTCTAAAGTAAATTAATATATATATTTTACATTAAATACTTTGTATTTATAAATGACTGGTTTTCGCATGTTTTATTAAATAAATAAAAATAAAACGCCTTTAATGAAAAATAGAGGAGAACGGATGTATTTATAATTATTATTCGTGATCCTTTAACGATTTCATAGTATTAAAGGAGTACTGAGCTTATAAAGGATTATCGAGGCCTAAGTCCATTTGAATTAAATCTTGAAATATTGAATTTATAAGGTAGAGCACTTGTCTTCCCGATTCCTGACAGTTCTTATCCGGATCTCCTCTCAGTGTATATTTCGTCAGGTCTATCAACCACAGCCTAATCTCCATTAATTCACGTAACAATTCATTCTTTAATTCGAACTCCGGCACACTGATCAGCACAGCAGCCACGGACTTAATAACGGCCAGTCTCACTCTACTCCTCTCGTGGTATCTTAACGTCCAAACCATCTCCAGCATTTCCCTAGCCATTTTGAGACTTAGTAGAGAATTTTGGGCCGCAACCATGATGGTAGCCAAGGTCTCGAGGAAGCGTGTTAGAAGTATGCTCTCGTGGTCTTGATAACTCTGAGGCAAATCGTACATGAAGCTTTGCTTGGCATTGCCGAAGCCGTATATCAGAGGATAAAAGAAGGAGGATACGACGTTCCCAAATCTGTTAATCGTCGTTTCCGGCACTTTCGTCTCGTGCGCAAAGTGCCGAGTTTTCAAATTTATTCTCTCTTGTACGATCTCGTGCCAATCGACGCTCACGGACCTTTCGTTCTCCAGCGGATAAAGATCGTCATCGTACATGACCTCGTACTTCTTTAATTTGTCAGCTTCTATAATCAAGCTCACGGGCTTTGGCAATTTTTTCTTTCTCCCAATCGCCAGAGGCAGTACGTTTCTGTCCTCTTTCCTCGTTATCTTGATACTCGAGAGCCTGTTCGCCGCTTCGGACAGCACGTTCAACATCAAAAGCCTCTGCTGCACTGAATATTTCGAGAGCTCCGAATGGAACTCGACGCACACGTACTTGGCCGTCTCTTTCGGGTGGACCGTAATTATGGCGGCGCAGGCCTTGAATATTAAAATTTCAAAGTCTTCCAGGTAACTTCTTTCCTGAAGGTTCAAAAATATATCGAGTAATTCGCAAGCGAAGCTCGCGTCGTCGTCACCCAATTGGCGCACTATCAGCTCTTCGCTCGCTTTCAACGTCTCTGAAAAGATATCGGGATTTTCCAGGTTCTTTGAATCCGTATTGACTAGATTGTCTCGCAGATCTCGTAAGTACAGAGGTTTTAGTTTTTCCGATTCCTTATTATCGTTTGACATGTCGTACGGCACAAGATCGTCATCGCTGTCCAGTTCTTCATCCGAATGGCCATTATTATTTTCTGATTTCCTGACAACAATCGTATTTATTCCTTTGTTTATCGGCAGTTCCTTTATTTCTACGGCATCGATCAATTTATTCTCTGCCTTCTCGCTTTTTTCTTCCTTTAATACAAAAGAATTCTTAATAATACCACATTCCACTCCCAATTCAAACACTTTCTTACTACCGATATTCTGAAACTCTATATCATTAATAATTAATTTCTTATCCTGGTCACGATAATCTCTTTTTTTATTGAAGGAAGGCATTTTTAGAGCTCTCAATGAATCGACCAGCTGTAAAACATTCTTATCCATACCGTCGTATTCGAACTTGAGTCTCTCGACCTTATTATCTTTTACAAGTATGTTCGTTAGTATTTCGCCTGTTATCATTCCCACGGCTCGCACCTCTACTTCAATCGAGGATAAATGTGCGGGAATCCCAGAAAATATAAGTTGTTGAATTGCGTCCCGTTCATTAGGTAATAACTTATCGATTATAGCTCTAATTGATAAAATTATTAGTTTTGTTATATATAAATGCTGATCGAATGTCGCGTGATTTAATGCACTTTGATCACCCCATATGTCTAATAATTTTTTAACAATCTCTACGAGAATTCTATCGTCACTGCTTTGAACATAATAAAGATATGAAATATAATTCTTGAGTAGTTTCTCGTCTGTGTACCAAGACATTAGCGGAATCCTAACTGTTAGAGTGTGACGCCAATCATCGTTTTTTACTAAATTTCCAAAAATATTTGGATCGAACTGAGAATGTTTTAAAAATAAAATAGCGATATTTTCAACGCTGTGCGATTCAATATTCAATAATATACTCTGAATAAAAGACTGAATATTATTCGTATTTGAGATACACCATTCTATAATAACATCTACCATAAAAGATAAATCGCTTAAATTCAAAATAAAAAACATTTTACTGAGTAACATCGTAATTACGCTTGTATCTATTTCTATTTTAAAAAGATAAACGACTTCATTGAGCAAGTAAATTGCTTGAATTAAATGAAAAGAAAGGATACTTGCGAAGTTTTTTAATTTAAAACTTTCTAAAAGATTTTTCTGCATTTTATTTGCGATTCTGTTCGGCAAAGAGATTAAAATTTGAATAATATCTTGCCAAATTTCCTTTTCGAAACTTCTTTCATGCTCATTAATATTAGATGTAATACTAAATTTAACTATAGCTGATAAAAGTGCATCACTTTTAATGAGCTTTTCCAATAAGATTCCTAAGCACTGGATTAATCTTGGATCATCAGCCTTCTTTAAAGCTTGTGTAAGAATTAAAAGAGATTCATGAAGCATTTGACAGTTGGCACCTTGCGATACTAGCACATCACAAACGACTTCGTCGATTTTTTTACCCAATAACGGCCAATTACAATCGAAGACATCAACAAGTTTTTCTAAAACTCTGCTATACGTCAGTATATCCAATCTGTAGTCCTTATCAAGTCCAATGACTTTTTGCGGCGTTAGAGGGCCCGGTAAGAATTTGAGATATTCCAGGAGAATGCTCTGAATATTTTTCAGGCCGGTTTGGCTCTTATGCGTTGACAGGATTCGCAAAAATTCCAACAGTTGATAGCTCACACGTCTTTCACGAGTCTCTTTGATTTCTGATGGAACTGCAAGGAAAGGCTAACTTGGCGGCATTATACGAAGACGCGGATTTCATATATTTCTAAATCGGAGGCATGCTGCGAAAGTTTTATAGCTTACGTGTAGAATGGAAAATAGTAAATGGATACTAGGATTTTAAATAACAAAATCTCAAAATCAGTATTACTAATTTTAAAGAAATTTTTACAATTGCTTGTAATATAAACGTCACGTTATAAAAGTCTTTATTTTACATGACGAAATCAATTTTTCTTAAAATATTAATTGTTATTTACATTTAAAGTAGTTAAAAGCAGCGTTTCGGGTGGAGCAGTTATTTAGCAAGTTCATAAGCAAGTATGAGAGTATATTTGATTTATAGTACCGGCTGGTAAAATCGAGTCGTCATATAGTGGTTATTGACTACTTACCTGTATTATTGAGCGAGATCAAAGGATCAGAATTAAACAAGTTTGCATTATTTAGATTATTCGTCTGAGTTATCGAAGATCCCAGGGGTGGATTGAAATCAGTCAAGTCTGATAAAAGGTCAGTATTTGAGATTTCTGAAAGGGAAAGGCGCTCTTAATGAATAATGTTATTAAGATTTACACGTATATAAGATACGGTGATAATTATCTTACCTCGGTTATTATTGCTAGCGTTAATGATTTGTGGCTGGTTGGCAAGAGCTTCTGATTGCGTGGGGTTGAAGAGATTGTTTCCACTACCGAAGCTGTTACCGAGTCGCGTGTTGATGGGTACTAGATTATCGGACACGGGGCTACCGATGCCGGGCATCATAGGGTTTATCAACGACATCTGGGGCTGCTGCGATATCGTCATGCCGGAATTGAATGCCGAGGTAAAGTCAGCGAACTCGTCACTGACGCTCTCTTTGGTTTGGGAGGACGGCGAATTGAACGCCGACGCGAAGTCCCCGAAGTCCGTAACGTTTTTGTTTGTCGGCAAAGGCATGTAGCTCTCCGCTCGGGGATTAAAGTCATCGTCCTCGTTATTATCCGCCGACTGGTTGCCTGGAATATAAATACACAGTTTTAAATTCGGCTCGGCGATAGACAGTATTATTATGATTAGAGTATGAAGTCTAATAATCAAGAGGCTCTCGTTAATCAATGGCGCGAACCTATGTCGTTATTGTCGTTTTGCATATTAAAGAGATCGTTGAGTACGTCGTTTTTATTTTTGCTCGTTGGCTGCTTGGTCGGTAAGCTCATGAGGTTCGTGGGTTGCGCCTGGCCGGAGCTGGCGGTCGCCTGATTCTTGCCGTAGCTGGCGGCAGCGCCCAGGTCGACTTTCTTTATGATCCTCGGCATTCTCGTGGGCGAGGAGTTATTCGTGGAGCCGATTGAGGCAGGCTTGGCGACCCTCTCGATATTCTCCATCGCGTCTTTGTATTCGCGCCTCTCCCCGGCCCCGCTCGCCGAATTTTTCTTCGAGCCCGTGTGGGCCTCGCTGTCCGACTCCTCCCTCTCCGCTTCGTCGCTGCAAGCCAGGCATTCACATATTTAAACAAATTCTCTATCCGTTCCTTTTTGTCCAATACTATACATTATCAAAAACCATTTAGTATCTTATCTACATGTGAAATAAATTGAATATTTGTATTTGTATACCATGTCCTAATAGTATCATTTTCTTATGACTTAAATATTTTAATCCGAATCCAGGTCAATATTTTATATCATACATTAGAGTATATTTCAAATTCAAATATATATATAATCGACCAATTACAATAATTGTGAATCTTATCTCAAATGGAGTAATAGAGATTAATTTGTTCGACTTTTTATTAAATGCCATTTTTTTAGATAATTATTTCAAGAAGAAAGATAATGATAAAAATTTTTATGTTTTTGTATGAAATACTGGTCTAAAACGTATTAATATTATTAACGTAAAACGTACTAATATCGCAAGTCATTTAATTGCCAATATTTTTTCTCAGCTCAATTACTACGAGTACAGGAGCAAATTTTTTATTTAAACAAGTGTAAAAATTCTATTTACTCATTTTTCACTAATTTTATTTACAAATCGAACTGAAAAATAATATATGCTAACTGTTTTGAGGATAAGAAAATTATATACTCACAATTTATATTAAACTATATATAAGAAAATTAAATTGACCAAGAAGTTCGAGAAAAGATACAAAAGTAAATAAATGATATTAATTAATCTTATCTTCTGAATAATGATAAATGTCATTTACAATCAATACCAACATATATGTACGTGAATACCTCAGAAATTGATTTATTTATTAGACAGAAAACATTGAGGAGTATTTACTATATTCTATTCACAATAATGCTTTTACAGATTTAAAATGACAAATAAATAATAACAAGGATTTAATGTCCAGAAGCTGCTTTGTAAATTTAATTATAACAATATGACTATATTATCATCGAAATCATGCCTTCGATAATTAAAATTTTTCCAAATAAAAAAACTTAGTACTTTCTAATTTAATTAAAAGATGTTATAAAATGAATTATAAAATACTACTTTTTGTGTCAATACTTTTTTTTGCGTAATTATAATAATATAAAGAATTTTCATATCGCTCTTAGAAACGTGAAGATATAAAGTAAACATAGTTCATAAACGTAATTCGAATTCTTGAGAATTTTTTATTGGAAAATTACTATCGACGAATTTTGTTTGATAATCAGGAAATTATGACTCGGATTTATACTTTAATACTAAACATAATTATGTGTAATGGAGTATATAATAATAGTATAGATCGTTTGGGAACAAGAGCCAAGCATAAGATTATTGAGATGTGACGTTTAAGTACATTTTACCAATCGCTTCGGAATTTAATACATTTTTCGTAAACGTTTTTCAATGCCGTGAAATGTTCTTTCTCATAGAAAATAATTGCACGTTTGGTATAACTCGGTAAATGAGAAATTCTTCTAATGATTTTATTAAAGAGACGTTCATTAAAGTTCTTGGCATATATTACGATAAATGTGTAAGTAGTGTGTGGTAAAAGGATAGAGGCTGCAAAAAATGGGAGATTTAATTTAAGGGGAGGTTATGAAAATATTTTGTAATCTAGTGGTAGGAAAAAATGACTCTCACCTATTGTTTTCGTCCTCGAAGCCTTTGGCTCGACTTTCCCTATCCCAATCGTTATAGCCTTCGCTGCCGCCGCCGCCGCCACCACCGCCACCGCCACCGCCACCGCCGCCGCCGGTATTTCCGCTCAATTTGTTATTGGCCCACTTGGGATTATCCATCCATTTGTCACCGCCCCCGCTCCCCAAACGCATCCCCATAATCTCGCTTGACATCCCGATGTACTTGTCTTTGTTCTTCTTGGCCTTCTTTCGCTCTTCCCGCAGCTTGTCGTCGTCTTGAATGAAATCTATTAGTTCGCGCACTTTGTGCCTGATGTTAATGCCTTGGTCCTTGCCGAACTCGTCCACAAATGTGTAATTTTCTAAAGAACGGAGGTCGTAGATATGCTCCCGGGACGAGGTTACCACACGCTCCGAACCGTTACGTACCAGGTAATTCAAAAGTAACAGCGACTGTAATCCACAGACCCATAGATCTTTATCTTATTTTTATAAACGTATTTAATAGCGATGATTGATTTTTCTTTTAATTTAACTTTATAATTATTTTAAAGAAGAAGAACTGTTACTGTAATTATTTATTTTAAATAATATCTTATGACTATTTGCAAATTATATATATTAATTTTTTTTTTTTTATTTTTTTTTTTTACCCTTTAAGGTAATATATTTAAAATAACTAAGATCTCCATTGTCAAAACGATTTCTAATCGATTTATAATGCCGGCTTTTGTAATCGAACAACACACTGTCTGTTAGTTTTAGATATATGCATATTTTAAACTGTAGACATATACCATAATTTCTGTACTTTTTTGGCTTACAATTATTTCTTAACAAATTTAATGCGAATTTAAAAATGCGAATAAATGAGCTGTTACATATACAATTCTAAATGTGATTCTAAATGTTGTTTTCGACTTAATTAGTTTTAAAAATAATTAATTCTATTAATTTTATAATTTTAATTAGATTAAATAAATTTTAATTAGTGCTAAGTGTTAAGAATATATTAGTACCATTGATAATAATGATAATGAAATTATTGATAAGTAATAAGGATGATCGTTAAAATGTATTTTTTCCTTTTGAACACTTAACAGTACATTGAGTTGTTAAATGTAATATAATAAGGTTAACACTCATAGATGATATTACGCGTTTTATTATAGAAAGTAACTGAAAAATACTTTTCATTCGACTTCAAATAAATTTGTTATTCCGAAAAGAATATTATATATTGTTACGTTTCTCTCGATATATCAGCTTACAATGCATCATTGTAAGCATATTTTATAATGCACCTTCGATTCTTAACAACAAGACTTTAACATTAAAATTCGACAAATTATCTGAAACGCGTAGGAGAGAAATGAATTCTTATGATTACGACGATCAATAATGATTACGATTAAACCACAAAAAAATGTTCGGTTTTCACTAAAATAAAGAACGTAAGTTATGCAGTAAGTAACTGAAAGTTATCCTGATACGTTTTCATAAAAAGAATTTAAAAAAAGAAATAAGTTATATATACTTTGTAAGTACGGCGCCAATTTCGTTTATTTTCCTGGAGCATTCTTTTCCAAAGCATCGACATCACTTCCGGGAACTGTTCATACGTGAAGGTCGACTGAGCAAGCTCTTGCATCATGGCGCCTAATTAAACAAACACATGTAACGAGCTTATAATTGCAATTTTAATAATAGGCAGCGTAGTTCGATAAGACGGCTGCTGCTGATCCATCCATCCTTACCAGTCGGGCCCCATGCGTCGTCGTTCGTAGCCTCGCGTACTTTAGCTTCCGTATCCGTGTAATTCATGACGACGTTGGTCCTATAACCCAAAATTCAATAACTCTTATCGATCTCTCCATACAAAAAAAAAACATATATATATATATATAAAAAGAGGAATTAATGTAAAAACTTATTTATTTAAAACTGCGCATGATATTAAAACACGAAACGGTAAAAAAAAAAAAAAAAAAAACATGAATTACATTTTTACAACCTGCTGAGTGACAAGCGGCATACGTACCACATCCACTGGACCACCTAAAAATCTATGTCGTTAACCGAGAGGATACATTTCCTTACTAAGAGTATGAATTACAGTAATCGCGATGGTTTTCGTGGTTAAACACGTTAAAGTGACAGCCACGAAGAGTGGACAGTAAGATAAATTTTATTCGCAAGTTTAATAACATTTATTATTTATTACGGCTATGTATTGCTATTGTTCTTTAAAAAATATTATTTTATTACAATGGTATTTATTTGAAAGTTTAATTTCTAAAGATCTTCGGTCGATTAAAATAAATAATCTTAACGACCGTAAGTTGCATGAAAAAATTAACTTTACTCTTCTCAAAGTTTGTATTTGTTATCTGCATAACTAATTAAAATGCATTAAATTCCCTTGCCATTTTCACTGGCAATGATAAAGTTAAAATTATTTATTGTTTTATATTCTTAGCGATCATCTAAAGTTGAACAATATTGGCTTATCTATTCATTTATTGTTTATTAATAACGGAATAACTGAATAACTAATTGAAAGGAAAAATTGTGGTCAAATGCTTTCTAGGCTCGGGTTCGAACCGCTCGACTGTGTATGTGTATCATTAATATTATTACGTGCATAGATTGTACCAATATCAATCCAGGTAAAACGAGGCGTTACGTATACGGGCGCACACATGCAGCGTACGTACGATTCGGTTCCGTAAGGTGTATACGTCATTTAAGCCAATAAGCTCAGTCTCCATCGCGCATGCGATAAAAAGGCGTAAGATTTCGGTTATGTACCCTCCCGCTACTGATACGCGACAATAAAAGCTTCAACACGACCTCGAGTATTATTTCGACTCGAAAGACACTCGATCATGGAAATCTTCTGCCACGGCCTGGCAACTTTAACTACACATACAGGTTTTGAGCTGTTTTTCTCACTTGCTGCGGATGAAAATAATTTATCAGCGCACTTGGCGGCTCTGGCCTTCCCATTTAATATCTCTTTCGCATACTCTTAATGAAAATTAAAAGTTAAGCTAAGGATTCTTTTTAAATTATCAGTTATGACAATAATATCATGATATCGTTGACGGGAGGTATATTGAAAAAAATTTTTATTTTCTCCTTTCCTTAATTTTTTAAATTTACATTCCTTCATTAATCACAGTTTAAAGAATTATATATACATCCTTATGTTGTTATTACAGACAATTGTAACTGCATGTACACATATTACATGAAAATATTAATAATGTTTTTCCTATCTAAGAGTACGTATAGAAACTTTGATACGATAACTCTAAGCGAATTTTAATATAAATTTTTAAGAATAAGAGTAACATATGGTATTCTCGCATATATCATCGGTGTCAAGTTGCGGCCTTAAAAAGTTTTTAATGGCTTACAGATCTAGATATTCATTTAATTCAATACAAGTTATTTTTTCAGATATTCAATGTAAGGTCGAGTATTTTATAAATTAATTTTTCTATTTAACTACGACGACTGATCAAGGATAAATATTTTAATGTTGAAATATAAATTTTTTATTTATTTACGTATATAAGTAAATATATAATTCGTCACAAGATTTATAACAGCATTTAAAATATTAATTGACATTAAATACATAATTTTTATCCAGATATGTCATGAGGTCGCGATTTTTATTCAATTCTCTATCTTTAGGTTTTGTAGAAAAAATACGACGAAAATACGATAAACTTTTTAACGTATCTCAAGACAAATGTTGTCATTTTTCATACCTGTATATAAGATTTAATTTAAACATTATTCTTTCAAGAGATTAATTTACTCATACCAACGAAATGTAATAAAAAAATATCTCATTAAAACCATAATACAATCGATTAAAATTTAAAAAAAAAAAAATAAAGAACATAATGTTTATTTTTAACATTAAATTCAATTATTTATTTATAGGTAGCAAATATTAATTTGTATTTAGGTACAAGTAAGCTTCGAAATTGTTAAAATAATTTTTTTTTATAAAGATCTTGGCATATTTCTTTCTTTGGACATTTTTCAATGTAAGGTAATTTCTCATCAATGTTACGATTAAATGATAAGTATTTTATATATTTTATTGATATTCATAGTGCTCTAATAAGTATAAAAATTGGAAAAAGATTACCATAATACTTAAATCGAGTCATAAATATTTTTACACTGGTGTTAGTCACGTTATACTGAACGGTAGAACTATATTTAAAATTATTAACCCAATAAGAATAATTCCATTTAATTTTACTTGAATTTATGCCACCGAGAAAACATAAATGAAATTAATATTTTGCTTATAAATTTTTATTAAAATATTTACTTTTTTATTTAAAATAATTATAATACGTGTTTCTTAATCATAATATTATGTGTGTGTCACACATTTTCGTAAATAAATTAATATATAAGATTTTATAGAAACAAATATATTCTTGTACTACTAAATACTCAGGTACTTAAAATTACTTTTTAGGCAATTGCAGATAAAAAAATTATTAAGCACAGATTACACAATCACTTAATAAATTATATGTGTATATATTGTAAAGTTTAGTAAAATATTTATCAATAAAAAAAAATTCTAACTATTAGTAGGAAAAATTTAACATAAATATTAATTTAATTTTTGCAGTTACAATATACTATTTTAAAATTTAAGATAGTATGAACTTTAATAATAAATAATAATAGTTATAGCAATATTTTTACAATTTATGCACTAAAAATTAAAATAATGAGAAAAAAATTAATACGAGTTATATAATTTTGTATTAGATTTTGATTATATAATATATTAATATATGCCCACTTATCATTGGAATAAAATAATAAAAATTTATTAATATTAATAATGTAAATATATAATATTATGAATTGTAAACAATAAACACATGAAGCAGAGTCAAAGTACTTTTATTTTTGTACATGTCATGTCAACGTCAATATAAACGGCAAGTTATAGAATATTATTTCATGTACATTTTATTACATTTGATACATGAACTGAAACATCATATAATCGACCATGACCTAAACTTAATAATAATAAATAAAAGAATATTTACTCAGCATGATAATTTAAATTATATTCAGTTATTGTTGAAGACATTGATTTAATTAATTCAATTCTTATATTTCTAGAATGAGAAATTAAAGTTATTTTCACAAATGATAATACAAAATAACAGAAAAAATAACAAAATAATAGAAAACAAAGTAATAGAAAAGATATCATCCTCTTAAATATAATTAATATAAGAAAAATTTATGATACAAGAATAAATCTTATAGTTGAACGATAAAAAGCTTATATATAAAAAAAAAAGTGAACAGCCTTTGATTGTTTACAGGTGCCGTTTATAAAAAAAAAGTCTTTCAAAGTTGAAAGAAAATTAAGGCTGAATAATTGACGTTAGCTTTATAAAAAAAGATCAGCTAATAAAAGCTTGCTCAATAGCTATTAAAAAGTCCAAGAAAAGTAGAACATTGTAAAACGTAGTGGTGGAGCTAGTTATTTTGAAAAGCTTATAAAAATAAAAGTAAAATGATTTCCTAATGAGGTACTGATGACCGGTATAAATATAACGGTTTTAATTTTGTAAATATTATTGAATTCGGAGTAGAGGAGTAATCGAGGTAGGGAATAAAATTTACGTACATGGTAAAGAGAGCTCCGTTGTACGTGTAGATAAATGTAAATTGAGGTTAGTTTTTTGATTGAAGAAGTTATTGAATCGGGACTGCTTAGAGGCGAGAACATGAGAAGATAAGGGAAATAAATATTGGACTTACGCCTTATCCATGAGCTCGCGGACTTTCCACATGTTCATCATCCTGGTAAAAAGGCAGCCGCGTTCGGCTATCGATTCGGACAAGCGTGTCTGTACGTGTCTGGGCGCACTGCCGAAATCTCCTGAGGCACTGTTGCACACTCGGGGCTGCACTTGGTCACTTCACAGCACCAGATGTTCTCGCGTAGCTCATCTACACGGAACTGGCGAACGTCTGGACGAGAACGGTATCGAGGAAGAGAACTCGAAACGCGATGCCAGGGACGTCATCAGTTCTTCCGTTCGGTGGCCATATTACCACACACAACACACTTAACTTCTCAAGTCACCTCTCACTTTTTATATCGCTATCCCTCTTTATCTCATTCTCATTCCCTCTGTGTAGCTCGCTCTTTCGCGCCCGTGCTCCCTCGATCTCTTGTTTCCTCGCTTCACAGTTAATTATTATTATATTATACCATTAGCGGCTCAGGCTTATTCAATATCGCATATGGAGTAATCGCGTGCGTCGACTCCCGCAGGATCATCGTCGGACGTACCCCCTCACCTGTCGCCCATGCTCGCTGAGCTCTTACTCTACCGGGGCGGCCCTGCAAATTTACAATCACGCGAATTTGTTATGAATTTTTTTATGCCATTTAAAGAGCGAAATTTCGAATCGTAAGGTAAAGTGGGACTCGATCTTATCGATTTGTCCGAGTCTTGACGGTTCCGCGAATCGTCAAACTACGAACGGCGGAGTGGCCGGTGGGGCGGGAGGGGGAGAGGACGAGGGCCACAGGAAGTCACGTTGTTCTTCATGAATAGTACTAGAATCTCCTAACACGGCCGTGACAACCGAACAGAATAATAATACACTATTTCTTAATGCTACTGGCTAGAATAAGCGCACTTGCTATACTTGTTCAGTATATCGAGGAGGTGTTTGTATTGTCTGGTTTGTATGACGAGAGCATATGGTCCCCGACTTTGAGCTTCCGATACACGAGCGATAAAAAAGACAAAAACGTTAGACTGATATTTAATTTTTATAATTTATGTTTCCTCATAAAAAAAAAAAAAAAAAAAAAAGGTTGAACACGTATAATTGTTCTTCGAGACTCGCAACCTTAATAATGGATGAAAAAAAAAAAATAAATAAATAAATTAAAATAAAAGCAATGCTTTTTTAATACATGTAAACCTAATTTAATGTTCTTTCTCTTATCCAATTAATTCAATTCCCGTTTCAATAGAGTATATTATCAGTCCTATGGAAAGTAGGCAATTACTTTAGACGTCAAGCTGTCATATAAACTTAATTATTTATATTCGTATAAAATTTTATCTACGTATAAATAAAGTAAATGTATATATTCAATATTAAGAAGGATTTTGATTATTCGAACTTATAATAATAAAAAAATATCAGGCCTCATGTACTTTACTATGTTTGTAAAAAAAAATTTTAATATATTATTTTTCTCGGACTTGATGAAATTTTTCAGTTTTAGTTGAAAAATTTTTAATTACCCTTTGGTATGTAAAGTTTCAAAAAGCAATTTTACTTTTGCTTTAATAAATTTAAAAAAATACTAACTAGTATCTAAAAAAAATCTGTTTTTATCAAACGAACTTCAAAATAAAATTTTCTATCAAGTACTTCGTATAGTGATATTTTTTTTTTACTTCTGCCTGTAATTCAGATGCTTTAATTTTTTTTAACAAATTTTTTCATAAGAGAGAGAGAGAGAGAGAGAGAGAGAGATTTCAGAAAGAGATAATTATATAAATTCGATGAATACACAGTATTTTATTGCTAGTAAAAAATACGTTTTTGAAAACGCTTTTTAAATCTCACAATTCGTTATGTTAATTACTACGAATATTTGATATATTTACTATACCTTGAAAATTGTTTATAAAAAAGCATAGAGTTCAACGAAATTGAAATAGAATTCAATTTAAATAATAAATGTCCGTTTCGTCAAGAGATTTTTATTTAATGTATCGATTACGTGCTCTTTAACTTTCTGCAACTGCATTTACAACCATTATAATTAATTTTCTGTAATTTATAAATCTATCAAGATCGATAAATCCGATATTATTAAAATTTTTTGCTATATTCTTTTTCTTATCCACATCTCTGATAAAATTATTAACACATAATTAAAGTTTGAACAGAGACATCTTCAGACCTTCGGCAGAAAGTATATTAAAGACCAGAAAAGGGAATTTATTATTACCAACGCGTAGGATGTGTACACGATTTTAATGATATGACAAAAATGTTTACTGCAAACGTGCAAAATTGATGTACTATAACAACTTTTGTTTAAACATTGTAAGCGTGTATATGGATATATTAAAGTTTTATGAAGTTCGTTCTAGTCATGGGATTTTTATTTTTAATTAAATAATGTTATATTTTTTCATAACTATTTCATGAAAAAATATTGTTAATATATTTAGGTAAAATAAAGTGTCGCTATAAGTTTTTTTAAAAAAGCAAGATGTTACCTTTTTTTAAAAAATGCAGTTCATTTTATACAAATATAAGCAAAAGATTATTGAAAATAAATTGCAATAAATTGGGATACATTGGTTTCAGTACATTGGTAGCTACTACTATTGCAATTTATAATGAACAGGATTTATATGTTTATGCAGCTACAGCAAACTTGAATACTCGGCAATTTATGGCTGAGCCCATAACAAATTTAGAACATTTAACCAAACATCAGAATGATATGAAAGCTAAAATGGAACTTATGATCATGAAAATTCAAACGGAATTTGTTAGATCTTTGGAATCCTTCGAAGCTGATAATGCCAAATTCAAAGTTGATAGGTGGTTGAGAAAAGAAGGTGGCGGAGGTATAACTTGCGTATTGCAAGATGGAACAGTTTTTGAAAAAGCTGGTGTAAATATTTCCGTAGTCACCGGTACATTACCAACAAGTGCTGTACAGCAAATGAGAGCTAGAGGTAAACAGATGGATGAAGGAAATTTACCTTTTTTTGCAGCTGGCATCAGTGCAGTTATTCATCCTAGAAATCCAATGGTATTCTATTATATGCTGATATGAAAAATAATATTCTGTAATTGTAAATTGCAATTGCTAAAAGTTATTAAAGTCATTTATATTGTATATAGCCATTAAATATAATAAAATATATTTGTTAATTAATCAGTAATTATTGAGTTTACAGGTTCCGACAATCCACTTCAATTATAGATATTTTGAAGTACAAAATAAAAATAATTCAACACAGTGGTGGTTCGGAGGCGGTACTGACCTGACTCCTTACTATTTAAATGA
This sequence comes from Ceratosolen fusciceps, assembly GCA_018883505.1. Taxonomy (NCBI): domain Eukaryota; kingdom Metazoa; phylum Arthropoda; class Insecta; order Hymenoptera; family Agaonidae; genus Ceratosolen; species Ceratosolen fusciceps. Next base: position 1,376,690 of record RCIC01000009.1, read on the forward strand.
AGATGATGCCAAACATTTTCATAGTACTTTAAAAAAAGCCTGTGATAAGCACAATCCAACTTACTATAAAACCTTTAAAAAATGGTGTGATGATTACTTTAATATACCTCATCGTGGTGAAAGACGGGGTATTGGTGGTATATTTTTTGACGACTTGGATACACCAAATCAACAAGAAGTTTTCAATTTCGTTGAGTCTTGTGCAAAAGCTGTGATACCATCTTATATACCATTAGTGGCAAAACATAAAAACGATGGCTATGGATATGCTGAACGTCAGTGGCAATTATTAAGAAGGGGTAGATATGTAGAATTTAATTTAATCTATGATAGAGGAACCAAGTTTGGCCTTTACACCCCTGGTGCTAGATATGAAAGTATTCTTATGTCCTTGCCATTGACAGCTAAATGGGAATACATGCATGAACCTGAAGAGAATTCTAAAGAAGGTGTACTTATTAATGTTTTAAAAAATCCTAGGAATTGGCTTGAAATTAAATCGTAATTTTCTTGTATCATCATCTTCGTTAAACTGACAAATCCATATTGATAGTTATACTCTTTTAACAATTATGCTTAATAATAATAGGACAATATATTTGGCAAGGGAAGAATCTATTTTTAAAGTTGTAAATATGTTAAAAAAGAATTATTTTTGTAATAATTGCGTATTAAGTAATTGGAAGGAAATTTAAATTATATCTTTGATAATAAAATAAATATTGAATATAGTTTTGTACTTTTATTATGAAATAGTATTGCACGAGCCATAAAATATCAAATTACAATCCGCAACAATTTGCGATAAAATTAAGAAGTTCACGAGCATTAAATTCTTTTAAATGTTAATCAATTTCATAATAAAAAAAAAACATTTTTAAATTCTATTATGTACTTAATGCTGTACTTCTATAAATAAATGCAATACTGAACATTGGGCAATGATTTTTATCTACGTAAATTGTAAGCAACGATTATTTTCATCATTTCTGTAACAAGAATTAACAATGCTTATTTTACTTTATATAATATTTACATATATACAAATTACAAGCGCCAACGTATTTTCTATTTTTAATTAAAATACATGGGTACATAAAGTTTTATTTCCCATAATACACTGTGTGCTTTTTTCTTTATAAATTCATTCAAATTAAATTTGAATGATTTTTTTTCGCAATACACTTCTTCTCGTTAAAACATTTTAGTATAAATTTGAAGGTTAGTGCCCTAAAAAAATTCGTTATTCACTCACGACAACACGCCCTCAAACGCATAAATATGCGCGCGCGCGCGAAAGCATCCATCCACCGATATATACACACGTATACATTGGGAATAAAAGTAATAATATGTGATTAAATATTAAATTAGCGTTCGAAATATACATTGCATATAAGTTAAAAATTTCTTATAAATAATGTATTTTCAAAGAAAATTTTATGCACACAAATTCTCAGGATAGTCTAAATAAATCCAGTAATAATAATCATCATATTGCTAAAATCCCTTTTTATAAATTCCGATTTTTTAATCAGTTTAATATAAATTCGATAATTTTTGTCTTCTTCCTCTCTTGAAATGCATTAAGTGCACTTATATTTGTTCGTATGCAACATCAATTTATACTCGCATTATAAATTTATGAGTGAAAAGTAAAGTTCCTCTATCGCTTATTGAAATAAATAACGTTTACAGGCATTACATAGCTATTTATCACTGAATATTTATAACGTTAATTATATATATATATATATATCCGTCTTCTTACACACGTATATACATGCTCACATTTCATACATATACCCGTAATAGGCGTTGGTATGCGTTTGTGGATACGTGTATTTGTAATTATGGACCATTATTGGGTTTATTTAGCTCTCAAGTCTAGCCGAATGTCTTTGATCGAAGTAAGTCTTCACTAGCTATTCAAGAAAGGCTCGGCCGATATCGATGTATAAAAAAGTAAATACGCGCTATTACTCTGACTTTTCACTTGATTCTGATGAACTTCCGTGACCGTGTGATCGTCGTACTTGTACCATCTGGAATTAAAAAAAAAAAAAAATTGTCATCGTCATCGTCATCATCATCATCATCATCATCATCATCATTATTATTATTATTATTATTATTGTCGTCGTCGTCGTCGTCGTTATTGTTGTTGTTGTCGTTGTCGTTGTCGTTGTCGTTGTCGTTGTCGTTGTTGTATAGCTTACTTATTTTGGGTGTTGCTTTTGCAATAGGCCGTGTAGTGTCCGCCGTCCATGGTTCCGTAATGATTCGACATGGCGTAGAGATTGTAATTGGAGGTTTGGGAATTATTGAAGTTATCGGCGTCTTGGGAGAAGTACGTTCTCAGGGTGAAGTTGCTAAGCGGGAACTCGACGGCGGTGTTCTTCTTTTCGAGCCAACCGCCCGTGTCCCCGAAGCGATTCAAGTGAATGACGATTATGTGCGGCAGCTTCGCTATTTCGAATTTCTTCAAACCTTCTCGCGGTACCTTACAGTTCGGGCACTTCCATCCCGAGACCTTCTGGCTGCTCACGAACTTTTTCACGCAGTCCTGCCAAATCGTTAATTTCATCCGCGATCATTTCAAGATTTTTAAAAGTACACTTAATTAGCCGTATCCGATAAATTCTAATTAGCCGTTATTGTTTTAAACAATTAAAATACTTACGTCCAATGAACATCTGCTCGAGCCTGGCAAAGACATTGTTAAGCTATTAAATGTTTCGAAAGTCGTACTATTTTTTCCACAATGTACGCATTCGATTGTTGATCTCAATTGGCCGAAAAATAATTCCGAAATCTTTGAGCTCTGTCCGTCCATTGACTTTTCCCATTCCTTCTCTGCGGTAGACAACGGCCTGTCGTACGAAATCTTACTTTTCTATAAATGCCATCAACATTATTATTATTATTATTGTTGTTGTTGTTGTTGTTGTTGTTGTTATTGGGGTTATTGTTATTGTTATTATCATTTATAATTATTATTTATTATGATTATTACTGTTATTATTATTTTTATTTATTTATTTATTTTTTTGTTTTAACTTTTTACCCTATATCGAACGCATACCTGTTTCAAATCATTGTGCATCCAGTCTAGCAAGAACATTAAAAATTCATGAGAATCTTGCTGATCGTAGCTTTCAAATTGTAATTTATACTGCCCAACTACGACCTGAAGATAATAAATTTAACATTAATACCTTTTCAATAGTCTGCGGATATAAATTAATTTAGAAATACAAGAAGATTTTGTTCCTCGTAATACGAGTGAAAAGTCAATAATAAAATTAATATTTAAGGGAGGTTATCTGATTTGTTGATTTTACAATTATTTTAAATTTAGTGCTTTGTCTACCTTTAGATCACGTGGCGATATGCTTTTATATTGGCCTCTCCATAATGCTTTTATGACCTGAGCGACTTCCTCGGCCACGTATCCAGTCACGCCTTTGTCGGTATTCTTGTTTAAATCATTTATGTATGAATGGCTAATGAAATATTGGGCTAAATATACAGTGTTACTAAGGCACTGGATAATGCTATTCATGTAGCATGAATTGCCGAGATTTTTTAATCCCGTAATTCCCGGATGCTGCAAAGAAAAATACGAAGCTTCAACATTTATTTACTGATAGTACAAACATTATGGAAATTTATTCGATTTAATCTTTTATTCTTCTTTTAAATATAAGAACGCCAAACGTTAATCACGGATTAGTGCAAATATGTATAAGTTCATCGATTCCCCGATATCGATAAGCGCGAAATTAAACAAAAAATAACGTGAATGTGCATTTATACGTTATCCTTAGATACGTTTTCATAACAAGGATATAGGTCATGACGAAAGAAGTAAAATTTGTTATTAATTAGAATTAAAAAAAAAAATAAAGAAATAATAAATAAATAAATAAATGAAAAAAGGATACTGCATTTGTCCATATATTTACATAAACTGCACGTGAATGTTAAATTTATTTAAATTTGAAAAATGAAGTTTAATATTTAAAATTACCTTGCAATATAGCTTTCAATGATTGCGTGTAAAAGGTCGAATAATGAAAATTTATTATAGTTTAAAATTATCGCTATCTTCGAGTGTCTACAAAGTTTTCAATCTTAGCCGATTGTATTATTTTTCATACGATATGATGCAAATTTTATTGTAATAAAAACTTGTACGTACAAGTTTTCTTTGTTGAAATATGGCAATCGTAAATAAGAATATTATTTATTTTTATATAATAAATCAATATAATCTCTAATGAACATCGTTTGTACAATAATTTAATCGTCAAATATCTTATATTAAATTATTGAATTGAGTAGTTTTAATTATTAATAGTTATAATTATTATACAATATAGTATTATGTTACAAGATGTTTAATACATGCTTTGATGTCTTTATTATATAAAACTAATAACGACACAAATTTAAATTCAGCAAAAATTTAGAATTATCCTTCTTACGACGATTGTAAGTAATCAGTTTCTTATTATTCTGAACTTTTAGTACTTATTATAATAATTATAATAATACATAATTATTAGATAAACAATAGATTGGATAGTTAGTTATTTTTACATTAGAGTTCGTTTTATTGTTTTAATAGTTCTTTAAAGATATGTAAAGTATCATTTTATACAATAAAAATGAAAAAAAAAAGTACTTACACTTATTTTTGTTCGCATTGTTTTATAATAAAATAGATGAAACGGTAAAATATTTAAATAAATGTTCTTGAGTATTATCTTTATTACTGATAGGCTCAGTGTTCGAATATTATCACTTGCATTATAAAAATATATAGATTGATGGACATTAAAATAAAATTAAGTGACAAAGAACTATATAATCGAACTAAAACGTTTTTTAAATACATGGTATTCGAGAAAAATAATGAAAAAGTAGGTATTTTTACGTTACTTAAAAAAGAATACTACTATTTATTAAATAGTTAAATAGTTAAATAATTACTATTTATTAATAGTTTTAAATAGTTTTAATTATTTTATACAATGTAAGAATATATTATAAGATATTAGTTATAAAAGTACGCAAAGTTTATTGTCCGATATTAATTATAATTTTATAATAACGAATATCTTATATATATGCGAGTGTGTGTGTGCGCGTGTGTAGATAAAATATCTTCGTGATTTCCATATACTTGGCACAGCTGTTACAACATTTTATAATGCTGCTGTTAGAAAACCGAAATGTTTTAAACGTGCAAACAGTTTTTTTTCTTCTGATAGTGCGAATAGCGATATATAAGCACAAGCGCATGTGTGAATAAATATGAAAATTAAAAATAAAAATCGATTGTGTGGTCTTTCATATGGTCTTCACCTTCGAAGCGCATGAATAGAAGAGCTTCTTTTTTCCATTTAGATGTTCATTAGTGGGTGCAAAAGTTTAATTCTTAATTCTAATCATCGACATTAATATTTTCATACAAACTGAGATAATTATCGAAACATCCAATTATATGAATTTCTAAAAATTCATGTTAATAGAACGCCAGTTTAATTCTGGCTTTTAGAAACTAATTATAAATAGACTATTCAATAAATACTTCTTGTAACGTAATCTGATTCTAATCTGTACTAAAAGATTATTTACGTATTTCAAATAAAATCTTATATGTTATTGTATTGTACAATCATCTTGGGTATATTTTAAATTCTGCAAGACACAATATTATTAATCTACGATATACTACTATAAATATTAGATTAATCTAATTCAAAGTTTTATAAATAATAAAATTAAAAAGAACCTTAATTTATAAAATAAATTAAGATTAATGATTATTGATTTTAAACATAAATATTACAAAAAAAGAAGTTCACTTGTTATTTAGATACTGTTTTTCAAACACGAAAAGAAACGGAATTTTTCGTTTAAGAAGTACATTTAGGAAAGATCTTAAAATTAAGAATCACGACTAACTGTATGTTTATGTAAATATAGCCAGCAAATATTCAAGAACAAAGAATAATCAAACAGTGGAATCGGTAAAATTTATTTACTGTCCTGTCATTTTTAATTTTTAATACTATAATAAATGATGGGAATGAAGTGTACAATGATATAAAAATTAGAATCTTGCAATTGTGAATCAGATCGAATAATTATTTGTGCGCGTAATCGTTTTAACGTCAAATACATTATAAGTAACAGTTCAGGTCTTTGAGAATGAACTCTAAAATGAAGGAATTCATAAGCATTAGAAAAACTTGATTTATCCTAAAAGTTAATTTTATAATTTAACGACGTGGAAATCGTTAATGATTGAAATGTGTATTATTAAAGTTGCACGAATATTCAATTTATTAAAAAGTAAAAGTCATAAGTTATGAGGAGATAAGGAAAATGTGAAAAATTGTAAGTACGAAGATCAGCGCTAAGGACGGTTAACTGGAAATTAAAAGTAATTTATAGAAGACGTGTTCTTTAAATAATATTATATTGGCTTTTAAAAATTTTCTATGTAATCGCGTATTATAATAATCGCAATAATAACGTGAACTCTCGAAGAGCGTATCTGTATCTGCACTAACTACGTGTGAACTAGTAGAGTAAAAATAAGAGAGGAGAGATAATAATTAGAAGCTGAAGAGACGAGTGCGATACTGGAATGGGAAATAATAATAAAGACTGTGTAAGTAAGTAAGAATGTGAAAGAGATGAAAACTTGTCGATTAATGGGAGGGAGGGTGGCTATTCTTCATGAAATAATTGATTAGATAAAGGAAATCCGATTTTTTGGCAATTGATACAGCAAATAGTCATTATCGAAAATAATAAGTATTGTGGATGAGAATATCGATGGCAGTTAAGATAAATGATTATAAAAGGCTGGAGCACAAACCTTTTTGAAATATCCGACAACGTATCTTCTTACAAATCTCATGTCACGAGTCAATTAAATTAAGATAGTATGCGTAAGAGAGAAGAAAGGGCGATTGGGAAAATATCAAGTGACCCAAAAAACAAGAATCCGTCAGCTTTGTCGGAATCGTGTGAGAAGCCGTGGATCGGCATTATTTTATAATAATAATGGCGTCGATTTAATGTGCCGATAAGGATAAATAAATAAGTTCGGGAAGCGGGCGGGCGCGAAAATAAATATGCATCCGCGCACTGATATTGTTTAGATCGCTCGACAATGCCGCTTCCAGCATTGATTACCCGAATCAACGACGTCAGAGGAATGACTGACCGTCACGAATCGGATTGGGAAGCCCTGGCGTAGACGCGCACTCATACCCGAATGGACGCGCGTTCACAAATTCTTATAACAATCAATTACTCTATATTTATGTTACATGATAAATAAGCGCTTTATTCGAAACTAAGCATACGGAAGTGGATAATTATATATCCAATTGTTAGGCCATTATGTTCTTAAATTGAAGAATCGTAAAAGCCCGGCGTGCGAGCTTTGCCTTATATTCCAATGTCATCGAAATTCAAAACAATCACAATTCCTCAAAATTCTAACAAATTATAAAGAATTAACCGAGTTTTTCTACTACTACTACTACTGCTACTACTGCTACTACTACTACTACTACTACTACTACTACTACTACTACTACTACTACTACTACTACTACTACTACTACTACTACTACTACTACTACTACTACTACTACTACTGCTACCACCACTACTACTACTTCTTCTTCTTCTTCTTCTTCTTCTTCTATTAACTGTTCTATTACTTCAAAGACTATATTAATGCTTTACTTTAAAGCACATAAAAAATAAATAGATTCTGTTCTTCGATATAATTTCAATACTAACACTATTTTTCTTTATTTTATTTTATTTTATTTTTTCTTCTTCTTATAGATTGCTTTATTTGTAACTCTTATAATACGAGTGTAATTCAATGCACCTTAGATTTACGATACGATACGTTTTTGAATTTCAGACATTTTAAAGCAAATAAAATTTATTCTAATTAAATTTTTTTCTCTTTATACTTATCTATGGATTTCTAAATATTAGCAAAACCTTTACCGTTCTTCTTAATTACCAACTAATTTATCGACAATGATATTTCATAGATTTGTATCACAGATTGTCTACATCTTATACATTTAACTAACACCAATTATTTAGACAATTTTATTTGACATATTTTTTCGACGGATTATTCAACTAAGCCTAACGACATCCCTTATTCTGCATGTTTCAACTAATTTACTTACTATATTTTAACTTTAAGCCCTGCTAATACTAATATTATGGCTTATAAACCACTATTACTACGACCGCTAATAACAATAACAATAATGAATAACGATGATTACTACAGCATAAGAACTACGTATAAAAAAAAAAAAAAAAAAAAAAAAAAAAAACCAGTTTTAATATTAAATTAAAGGTTTTACTTTGGCATCAATATCATTAAAAAAATGTGAATTAAATCTTTTAAATTGTGCCCAAGTGCTACATTTTATTTACGTATTATTATTATTTTTTTAACTTAAAATATCAATAAAAGATAACGTAGTAAAAAATGTTAAGGTAAAAGATAACTAATCTTATGACTCTTACATAAAATGCTGCTCATATATAAAGTAATAATTTTTTTTCATTAATATTAATAGAAAGAGTATAAATAATTTGATAACTAAAATATTTATAGAAATAATTTAATTTCTAAGCGTAAGGAATAAATTCTAATTATTTTGTTTCATTAAATGTATTTAATCGTAATTCATTTTTTCTATTCAATTAAAGTTTAATATGGAAAACAATTATTATTGTATTTGATATATCACTTTTTTTTTTTTATTTATTTTTGTTAGTTTTTCGCTCGAGTGAAAGAATAGAGACCAAATTAAATTACGTAATAAGCATAATAAGCAGATAGCTAATAGCTCTACATTAATATTATTACTCTTGGCTTAAAATATATTTTATTATTTTTACTTTGGGTTTTCGAAGAAACATATTATTACTTGGAGATATTTTCAGTAATCTATTATATTTTGTATTTAAATAAGATATACGAATCCGTAACTTTTAATTATGTAAATTGATAAAAAAATTGCATAAGCTTCTACAATAACTAACGTTAGCTGACTTATTAAATAAACTATTACTTATAATTCTTAAAAATTTATATATATTTATGAATATATACGAAATCGTAATAATTCAGTTTATAGTTAATTTTAAAGCAAATACGTACAGTATACAATAAGTTTATAAAAATGAGTCACTAGTTGGTAAACTATCGTATTTATGTAATTTGTCAGATGTATACGAAGATAAAAACTCGATAATGTATCATGATTCTTTAAATTTTCTACAATGACCAGTAAAAATAAAATCGAATAAAAATGAAAAAAAAAAAAAAAAAACAGAATAAAACATTAAATTTTTCTAAACTTATATTAATTTAAGTGCGCGTGCGCGTGTGTATTCTCATATACGTGATCGAAGTGAATTAATTATTATTAGTTAAGTATTTTGACTGATAGATGTTACGAAGTTAATTGAATGTAATAAAAGGACTATATTTCTGACGTCATTGAAATACCTCACATATCTAGTAATTTTTATGGTACGGCCACTTGGTTTTTCTTCTTCTAATTTAAATTTTTAATATTCTTTATCTTCTCTAACTTATGTAACAAAAAAATATAAGTAAGCAGATGCACATAGTTGTATTTTTTTTTTTTCAAGTTCAAAATGTATTGGTTTATGGGCTATTCGATATGTAATCTTGAATACAATTTTATTCATTCACGGTCTGAAGTTTAATGTATTGAAGTTACAGCAGAGTCAACGAAGAGCAAGTCTTACTTCAAATGATTGATTAAACCGTGTTTAATAATACGAATGCGTGGCAATCAAAAAAAAAAAAAAAAAAAAAAAGACTCGTGAATTAAAGGTATTCGTGGAGAAGATCAAATAAAAAAAAAAGCCGATCGTTTAGATCAACAATTGAAAAAGTGTACATATACATGAGCCTGAAAAAAAAAGTAAAAGCCAATAAAACCTTAATCTGAATCGCGCATCGAGTCGCGATACGGATTATCGAATAATTATCAAATTCGAATTGGAACGGCAAAAGCGACGAGCGCATATCTTTGAAATATCGCATTGATAAGAGATCGGAAGGTCGCTTAACATTCCTGTATTCCGAAGGTTCTCTACCTCGACAACGCTAACGCTCTGACCACGAAAAGGTAAAATTGACAATTGCCTCCGTATTGAGACCATAGACTTTAACCGCATTCAGTTTCTTAAGGCTTAAGAGTTCAATTTTGAAGTTTTACTTACGGGATTTCGCTTGTCGACAACATTGAAGAACTTAATTTGCACCATTTTTTTATAAGAACGATTTAGAGAGAGAGAGAGAGAGAGAGAGAGAGAGAGAGTGAGCGAGGATCGTGGGAATGGGGAAAGCTTGGGGCAATGGACAGGGGGAGGAGGAGGTATGAGAGGATAGAAGGAATATGGGACGAGATGCGCGTAACGCGCGCGGAAACCGCGACGGGAGAATCTGCAAGTGGAATTTAGATGGTAATGCGCGCGAGATGCCAGTGAGAACGCTACCAGCCAACTGACACGTGATAAGGAAATTATCGCACATTAGATATAACGTCGCGTGAGAGATTCTCATTATCAGGGCTCAGCGTCTCCTGCCCATCTCTCTCTCTCTCTCTCTCTCTCTCTCTCTCTCTCTCTCTATCTATCTTCTTTCAGCGCCACCGCTGCCGCCGTCGCCGCCCCCACCCCCCGCCCACGCTCCCCTTGTCGTCAGACGGTGGTTTACTACCGCCACTCGCGAGGCGATCACGACTTTGGCGTGTTCTGATTCGTTAAAAAAGTAATTACCAGAGCGATCGGCGCGGCAGTGTGGTTGCATTTACAAGTAGTACTCCTGCTTCCCGTTCGCTCGTTCCTTATAATAATAACGAGCCAGGCGGCGGCGACTTTAGCTAGCGAAAGCTTTGATTCCGATGTCGCGCACGCGCGCGTCTCTCTCTGATTGGAAAATCGTAATAAAACAAAAAAACAAAAAAAAAAAAAAAAAAAAAAAAAAACAAGACCAGTTGTTAGGTAAAGGCTGGCGACCTCGCTCTGGCACGACGGCCTCTTTTCCAATTTTTTCAATCTCCTCTGTTATTAAGCCATCAGCTGGCGAGCTGTCGAGTCGTCTACCTGCCGTAACGCTACTCCCGTGAACGTTGTCCGACAATTACAACGTCGTCGGATATCTGACGACGATCCCCTAAATTACAACGCTGACTTTTAACTGTTTCTTTCTCTTTCTTTTTTACAACAATGTAGTGAGCGGTCGTTTTATAAAATTATATTACATTACGGCTCCAAATACTTTCCTCTCTGTAAACAATGGCACGTTTATAAAGAATACATAAACATTTTCTTTAATCCCAAGGCCCGCACCTTATCTCAAATAATTATATAAATATATAGTCGATGTTTTTATTATGTTGTTTTCTCCCTCGTATCGTTTAGACGAAAAATCTATGTTTACGTTTAACACAATAAACAATAACCGACCGTAATAATAAATTTTTCTTTTCTTTTCTTTTCTTTTCTTTTCTTCTCTTTTCTCGTAATCTTAATTTTAATTTGTGTATTTAATTTACAGAATAACTCCATACAATGCTTCGTATCAATTAACTCCGACTTATAACAATAATGACCTTTTTTCCTATTAACGTCTAGATAAAAATATCGCTATAAAGTTAGTATAACTATAAGTTTAAACTTAGAATTGATTTTCTAAAACAACTGCATCAAGGATTTTTTAATACTTATGTCGTTTCTTTACGTCGTAGCATTTAAATTTTAAAGTTCTCACTATAAATTTTTCTTTTAAACTGCGCGATTAGTTTATTCCTATATCAATAATAATCGGTTAATTAAAATTAAAGGGCAAGTGTTAGCAAACAATAACAATTTACAGTGGTATACTACATTGTTTAAACGAAGTCTAAAATTTTATTGACAAAATGTGACTTGCAATGTCACTTTATTCGCCAATTTTACAAAGAAAGAAGGGAGCCGATGTTTTGCAAAAAAAAAAAAAAAAAAAAAAAAATACATAAATAAATAAAAAAATAAGGAATGTTGAATATAGAAACAAAAGTATGGTATATGAAATAACTAAAAATTTAATTGCTAGTATCATCGAAATATATTACGTTACGTTACTAATCCTAAACAATAATTAAAAAATATTTTAAATCATTTTGCTTAATTACGCCAAAATATAAATATTGCATTTATTTTATATTTTTATCAGTTAAGGGCTATGGCGATAATACTGGTATATAAAATTATTTTATTATTACAAATTGGTATATTTACATTATATTATTATTATTATTTTTTTTTTATTTAAGATGTTCAAAAAATGTTTATGTTTAGAATTATATTATCATAAAATGACTAGTTTAAACGTTTTTAAAATATAATAATTATAATTATGGATAATGGGTATGAAATACAAAAACGTGATAATTAAAAGTTTAATTTATACTAAAAAATTCATTTCATTTTGCTCCTAAGCTTTTATTTTCTTTACATATTATTAGAATGACTTCTGATTAGATTTTCTATATTTATAGCTATTTTTAATATTCATTATAAATTCATTATAAATTGCTTAAAAATAGATTGATTAACTCTATTTAATTTTTCTAATATTAATCGAAACTTAATATCGAAAATTAATAAGCGAAAGCAATTACATTTTCCGGACTACATTGAAAAGATATTGTATAAGTATTTGCATCGGAGTATTAAATAGCTGATAAAATAAATGGCTAGAATCATTTATCTATTTAGGAGTTACTGATATCAATTGCTTTAGATTTGAAAATACAGATTAAGTTTTTTTTCATCAAGACCTTCTTTCATTGGGATAAATTGTTAATATTTTATATACAATGAATATGAAAATCAATATATATTTATATATATTTACTCCGTACATAAGATAGTAAAAAAAAAAGAAGATTATACCAATGTGTGTACAAGCTACAGCTCATCATTTTTATCATTAGCACTTCTTTAACTTCAAAACATTAATATTTACTTAAATCTAAAATAAGAAAAAAATATATTCGACGGCAAGGTTTAGGAATTTTTAAAATCAGCGTATAACGATTCACCGGTAAGATTTTCCGAACTTTACTTATTCGTTAAATTTATACTTAATATACTTTAAAAACAACTAAGTTTCACTTTAATTATATGAATAAAATAATTTAGGCCCTTTTATTAAACGCATTTTTAATTTTCTATTGGAAAAACTCTTGGACAACATTTTTCAACAAATAGAGTATTCTATTGGATTCTTTATTATATATGATTGCATTTAATAATGCTTAAATTAAAATGTCTTCATTTTATTTATTAATTTTTATTTTTGTTTTACAGTTAATGATTTTTGAAAGATTGACCAATAATGATCGATGAACGTCTGTTGTTTAATAATAGATTTTTAAATTACGATCTACATTGTATGGCAGACGAATATAGTAAAAATACTTATTTACTTCTCGGATAAAATTTTACTAATTATTTTAAGAATTATATGGTTTTTTAAGCAATCAAAAGATCTAATTTTATTTTCACAAATTTATAAATTTATTAATGTGATAGCGGTTTTAAATTCATGAAACTTTTATAACAATAACAACAGTAATGACTATAATAATAATAATAATAATAATAATAATAACAACAATAATAATAATAATAATAATAATAACAATAATAATAATAATAAAAGTCATGTAATTAATGTTATTTAAAACAGTCATTGTATTTTATCATTATCAAAATATCGGGTTACAAAGTATTCGCACGTGTAGTTAAATTATCTTCCATGAAAAATGAGTAATACAAGAAATAAATGAGACTATATAGGTCTTAATCGCCAATGAATCGATAATTTTTTTCTCGGCGTCTGAATAAATTTGATTTATAACAGCAAAATTTGATGCTTGCACAATAAAATGGCGAAAAAAAATGTTATCGATGATTAATTAGCGAAACGGGAAAGTTTATTTAATATAAGTATTTTAAATACTAAAAGAGTTTTTTAATTTCGTTTCGTTTATAACATATTTATTTGAAAAAAAAAAAAAAATAAATGTAATGTTTAAATTTAGCTCTTTTGTAACTAAGTTTTTTAAATGTTCTCTCCTTTATTTTTAAATCAGCCTTATTAAATTTAAATTTATAATGAAAAATGTGCATTTTTCTTACCAATCCTGAGCTGGCATAAACAGGCTCCATTCGTTGCTCTCTGTTCTTTACTGAAATAGCAGATATGGGTCTTGTGTAACTAGTATTTTCATATCCTCTGTTCGGTTTCAAGGATCTATTAAAGTCAGGTATCCTTTTAGGATCATTTTTCCCCTGCAGTCAGTAATTAAGAAATTTGAATTAATATAGAAATTTGGTTGGTTGGTTGGTTGGTTTTTTTTTTTTTTTTTTTTTTTTTTTTTTAGTATGATTAATGTTTAAATGATTAAGCATTGTGAAAAAAATAGATTTGGAAAAAAAGAGAAATGAAAAAAAACAAGAAAAAAGTAAAGCGATATTTACTTGATGGGTTGCTTTTAGCTTCTTTACCTGCATGAGGTTAGGACTAGAGATCGATCGTTTAAGCCCTGAGTTCATATTTGAACTTTTGGCTTTTAATAGCCCAATATAAATCTTCTCATCATCAACATCCATGGATTCTGGATCTTGTGGTTCTATTTTCGTTTGTTCTACTCTTTTTCCGAGCTCTTGAATATTCTCCTTGTCCGAACTGTAAATTCAAAAGAATCGAACATTCAAGTATCGGGGACATAAATTCTTTTTAAAGACATTATTATACTTACTTTGTATATTGCTTTGGACGACACATAATTCCCTTGTTCAATTCGAGAAGTGATAAATTCGGATATAATTCATTCTGCTCCTTTATTTTAGGCTTCTAAAATTAAAATTACGTATCAGACAATTAATCATTATATAATCATTTATACTGTTTATATGGAAAATATATTTCTGCTTGATCAATACAGTCAAGAGATAATCAAATAAATGAAAAATACGCCCGTATTTTTGCATGAATACTTATATCAAATGGTGGTGAATTGTGAAACTTTATTCCTTTACATTTTATCCAATTAAGCTCCTTAAGATTGAAATTCAATTTATTAATATTTATTAATTTTTTTATTATTTATCTATAGATTTCTGCTTATAATTTTACTCTATACAGAATGATAAATAATCTAATTCAATTAATTTATAATTAATTATATGTTCACTGTCCTATTTTATTTTCGTAATTTCTTTTATTATTTTTGTACGTTCACTTTTTCTACAACTATACTTCTATACTTTTAACGCGTATCGTCCATGAAATTGTCTTTCGTTTTCCGCCTATCATATTGTCTACCCTTTGACACAGATTGTTATATCACGTGCTAATCGATTTCTCTCCCTCCTTTACGCCTCAGCAGCACAATACATTAATAATTACAACCCTTCAGAACGTATGAACTAAATTATGAATTGTAGTAGCCCTAGTATTGGCTCAATTGAAAATAAAATTATAGAAACGAATGTGTCGGGAGCATTACGTATAACTTGGCTCTCATCTAGCTTCATCAAGCTCTGATCATATCATATTTTCTCGCGTTTGTCAATTAAAAAAATTTTCTTTGATGTTCGGATTAGTAAATTTTACATTTAATAATTTAGTATTTCTGGTCTTTATTACTAACATTGTCTTCATGAATTTACCACTGCAATGACATAATATTAGATACTTTTTTTCGTTAGTCTTTTAAAACCATTTCATCTTTTTGATATTGTTCTTGCTTTATAAATTATTATTATTATTATTATTATTATTATTATTATTATTAATAGACTTTTACGGATTTTAATCAGCAATTATTAAATTATTCTTTTTTAAAAATTAAAGGAACGTTAAAATGATACGTTTATTTTAAGTGCTACCGTACCTTCGCTTAAAAAACTATGCTGAAGAGATATACAATAATGTTTACAAAACGAATAATTTATTTTAAAAAATTATTAAATTTTATTACCTCGTGATTTATCTTTCGGAGAGTATCCCGCTGTTCTCGCGACCATCCATCTACTTCAATTTTACTATGATGCGATAGGGATGGTTGTACTTCTATGAAATTTGACAAGGTGCTCATTGTGTCTGTTGATTTCTTGTTAAAATTTGGCTTGTTACTTCGATCTACAGGTGGTTTTATCAATGGTTTCGTGTATGATTCTGCCACATATCTCTGTAGTAAAACTTTTGGTTCTTTCATAAGTTGCGAGTCATTTGCCAGGATTCCAGACCTACTGGATAAACTGTCTAAAGAACTGTTAGATTGTCGGTTGTTCTCTATATAATTTCTCGTAATACTTGTCTCGTTTTTTATCTACAAATAGAAAAATCTTATATATTATGGCCATAAATGTTTTTAATTCAATTAAAAGTAAATAAGCCATTTCTATGGCCTTGAGTTTTAATAATTTCATTTAATTAATACGAAGAGCGTGTTTCGCTAACAGCTTTCCACCAAAAATTTTAACCAATATTTTTTTTAGAATACATCCTTTGATACCTACTGTTTCAAATTTTGATGATAGCGAAGGTTTAATTTTGACACCTGGTGTATGTGTGCTACATAATATTGGCGATGATAAATTTTCAATCGATGAAAGAGAATCGTAATTGTTATAATCAAATATATTATCTAAATTATTCTATAAAAAATTACAATTTTATTATTAATATGAAGAAATAAGAGAAGTGTCACAATAATATTGATTTATTAAATAAAATTTTATTATACTGGATTCGACTTTGTGATTGATAAATTCAAATATATTAAAAACAAATATATTAATAAACTAGCAAAAAGTAGATTTCGTTAGAATAAATATCATGTGTCGACTTTTAAATAAAAATTATAATTACAAACTTAAGTATAAGAGCTAAATTGAATTAAATTAATTGCAAATATTTTATATATCTAAAGAGAGATAACTTACATGTTTCATCGTAGGGTCTTTTTTAATATGTTTTTTAACCATAGATGGGTATGATTTTTCCCATTCTTCATAGCCCCCTTTCAGAAAAACAAATTTTTCGTTTCTTATAAATATATTCCAATGTTCTAGATATTTTTTTAATAGGTCTATGGGATTCTTGTTTGTTTTTATATCAAAAGAGGAATTTGAGTCAACTAAGACAATTATATCAAAAGTTATTTTATTAAATTGATTTATTACTTTTTCATCATCGTGAGAAAGAAATTTGTAGTTTTTTAGAACTATTCTGAAAATAAAGATTTAAATAATGAATAAAGTGTAAAGTTACGCAACTTATTAATATAAGTAATACTTAAAAAATAAATTTTCTTATATATGGCATTGATTCTGTTATTTTTCTATAATATTTTTATCGAACTTATATTGTTTATGTAATACTTATGTTAGAATAACTTACTTTGATTCTATTTTATCTGCTGGAATGTTAATTAAATTATCTTGGAATGCTATTCTTGATTCTAAATAATCTTCTTTACTTCTCATATCAATTATTAGACACTTTTGTTCACCTTTTCTTTTCTCTTGATTAAGAAATTCAAATAATTCATTACACGTTATATCATCTCTTTCCTTCGGCTGTTGGGAGATATCACATGAAATTTCACTCAAATGAAGTGCAACATCTTCATCATTAGATTTAGAACTTGTATTCACAATGTTTGAATTTTTTGTTGCTGCAGATAACTTATTTTCAGATTCAAATTTTCTTTTTATTTGGTTTTCAAGAAAATATATACGTTTTTTAATATTCTGAATCTAAAATATAACACAAATTATATATTTTAAAGTATAAAAACTATTCAGTTAAATATAAAGTTACATAGCATTAAGAAAATATATAAAAAAAACATGAAGTTTACATTTATATGTCTAAGAATAACAGTAAATGAAAAATTTAGGAAGACCATAGAAATATATCTTACTTTTTCTTGTGGAAAATATTTATCAACATCTTCTTTATTAGAATTTTGTTTCAACAATCCTATACAATATATAAATCTTTTACAAGAGATATAAGCTTCATCATATGGTAAATCTTGTAAACACGAATTGTATAATTTATTTATACTCTTCAGTAGCAGCTTTGGATTGGAATTGGAAATCTTAGAATTGGAAATACGTTGGGCTCTATCATTTAGACTTTTTAATAATTTATCGATTTCCATTCTTGTTGATGTATGTAGAGATAATATTTAAATCTTCCTAAGTGATATAAAATGCAAGATTATAAATTAGATATATATATTGATGTTTTTAGTTAAAATTTATCATTTTGATTGTATCTCTTTATAAGAAAATAATGTGTGGTTAGAAAAATGTATCGATAATTTTTATAAGTTAAGTGAAAACATTTAATTAATGTAAATAAAAATAATAATGTTTAATATTTGATTATATTATGTGTATAACAATAAATTATTATTTAATGATGTATAATTTATAAAAACAATAATAAAAATTAATTAATTCACTATTATTCAATAATTTTATTCAAGCTTAGTAATAAAATCTTTTAGAAGATTGGATAGGATGAAAATATGATCAAAAGATATCTAAATGAGTATTGCATAGTGAGAATTTTCAACATAAAATTCATAAACAAAAGAAATATGTATAAAGGCAATCAACAATCCATCAAGCATTGTAAGAATGAAAAATATTATTTTATGCTAAAACTTTTTTCATTATATTGAATATTGTTAAAATGAAAAAACTTTTAATAATAAATTACATTGTAAGAATTTTTTTTAATTAATCTAAAAATATTATAGATCCTTTTTATTATGAAACATAACCTATGTTTAGACTTATTTAGCGTTATGTAGTAGAAAATAATGCTATTCTATAGTAAACTTACACCGTAAAGGGATAAAATGAATTATTCACATTATCGTTATTGTCAATATGTCGAAAGTTCTGTAAATATAAGCAATTCGTACTAAAGTACGAAAGCAGTTATTCAACTAACGTCATTAATCTCGTTTTAGCATTAAGATATCGTAAATCCAACAGTCGAACGTTGTAATATAGATTCAAGTAGAGCGAATGTTATAATTATTTTGTTGAAAAAAAAAAATGATGCACAAATCGTTCACAAACGACACACAAAGAAATAATCAAATCAAATTCGGTGTTAGTGCAAGCTTGAAGCAGAGATAAATCCGGACAAGTCGATTTGTGCAAAAACTAACCGCGAGGGGTAGACGAAAAAAAAAAAAGATATTGAAGGCTCGATTAAGTCTGGAATCGAACCACGGAATTATGTTGGGGATAAAAGCAGTCGTTCATTGATAGGTGAGTTCCTTTCGGAAATTAAAGCGTAGGAAGATTTACGAAAAGAGATGCGAAACATAATTGAGGATCGATTTTGAATTACCATTTAGTTTCCGTCAATATATCAAATGCATTACTGAATCCTCAAATCGTCGTTGGTTTTAACCGGTAAGTCGTTAGGAGCGGCCACAATTTCACGATAACTAGCTGTTTTCGAGTTTAAATATCGTCGAGTCAATGATATCAATTATTTAAACAATTATATATACATATACGTCATATATATATATATATATATATAATTTTTTAAGCAAGTACAAGCATCAAATCTATCTGCGTGCAGACTGCATTTAATGTAAGTTTATTTTTTACAAATAGTTAATAGTTGCGTCTCGTCAAATTTGCATATATAAGAAAGCCTCTTTGAATTATACATCCCTTACCTACTAATACTATCTACGCAGAGACTGGAGATATACGACCCTTGCGTGCATATTTATACGTAGCACTATGGATGTGTACGTTTAAAGAGTCTCAACATGGCCGATATATTTTGCCTTCGCTATGAATGGCTACAATTACCTTTTAATCATGAAGATGAATATTATTCCTTCTTCTCGTTGTATTTTAAAAATCTATGTACTATATTAACATAGATTATCTGATTTTTCATAGATTATCTATTTGTATAGATAATCTGAATTTAAGAAAATTTTCGTAGCCATTTGACGTAATTTAATGATGTACTTCGTGGTTAGGTGCGATGAAGCGCAAAATTTAATTTTCCAAAGAGCATAGCTTTCCTTTATGCATCGGAGTCGAAACTAATAAGTAAATTGTCAGTCTTCCTTGGCACAACCGACTACGTGGCTCGAAAAGCGCATATCATGTGGTGGGGTGTCTTATATACATCTCCACTCACCAGTTACCACCATTCACCTTTTTCCATGTACTTTTTGCTCCCTTAATCCCTATCGAGACTACACTAGGACATCGTATTTATTTGGTCGAACCCTTTACGGCTCCCTTTTCTCGTTTTCTCTAAACTTAAAATTAAATTTTATATAATACAGGTTAGAATGATTAATTAGCAAGTCATTGGATTTGATTTTTATTGATTGTAGGTTGCATGAAAATCAATTAAGAATTCTATTAATCGCTATCTAAACTCGTCTAAGGAATTATATTTTCTTTTTTTAAATTATCTATACAGAGCTTCTTCATACTCGTAACGCGAGCTCGTTGTATTTGTATGTAATTTAAAAAAATCTTCAGGAATAAGGTGAATTTTAGGTAGGATCGAGCCTCTATATACCTTAGAACAGTTACCAAAACATTTGAAAAATAGCGTATAACTATGATGCATTTACAGAACGCCGGCTACTACCATTGCTTATTACCCTTATACTATTGCCTTTAAAACTAAAACTATACGTATACACTAGGCGCACACAGATGCTTATTTAGAAGCACCATTCGATATGAAGAATCACGTGTAGTAAAAAATAAATATTTACTTTTTTATTTTTTTTTAATATAATTTTTTACGAGTGTATAAGGTTTTTTTACATTATATTATATTTAATTAATTAAATTATTAATACATATATATGTGAATTATTTCAACTTAATTTCAATACTTTGAATTTTAAAATAAGGTTATTTCTTTTTGAATCTATAATTTTAAGTAAATGATTCATTTGAATAATTAGATAATTTTGAATAATATCAAAGAACAATCTCACTAAATATTAAATTTTTATTAAATAAATTTTAAGTTTTTTTTTTATTTTTTAATTGATTGATTTATCACATATTGCAAGATCAATTAATTTATATTATGAGAAATATTAATATTATTCTTAAACCTTTATTTAAGATGAAAATAAAATTTTATTTTTGTTAATTTGCTTTTATAAATAATTAACAATAGCACTATCGTTTTAGATAAATATTTGAAATTATGGTTGTCTTTACTTGTAATAATTGTGGTGATTCATTGCAAAAGCCAAAGGTTGCTAAACATTATCAATTTCAATGTCATAACGCAGTATTTGTCACTTGTGTAGATTGTTTAAAAGATTTTCGGTATGTATAAAAATTATTAGAATATATCTATAAATAAAAAATTTAAATAAAAATTTAATATAAAAATATATATAAAAGGTTTTCTTATATTTTTTTATTATCAATACCAGTTTTATATAAAGTTCTTACGTTATTTTATTTAATCAATTAAGTAAAAAAAAAAATTATATTTTAACAGTGGGGACGAATACACAGCTCATACAAAATGTATTAGTGAAAATGAACGCTATGGTGGTAAAGATTATTTACCACCAAAAAATACAAATAAAGGAGAAAAAAAACAACAAGCCTGGTTGAGTATTGTACAAAATGTACTTAATACTTCTAAAAATTTGACAGTGTCTGAGAGGAATGTCTTAAGTTCAATATCAAAATATGACAACATTCCTAGGAAAAAACCAAAATTTATGAATTTTATTCGTAATATGTCTACTAATAGAGTTAATATGTCAGTAGTTGAAAGTGTTTGGGATTTAATGGAAAAAGCTTTTAAGGAAACAATAACTGAGAATCCACAAAACAATGAAAAACGTAATTATCAGTGAATTTATTAATTTAAATTTAGTACACTTTATACAAGAATATGTTTTATATTTATGATTTATATATATATATATATATATGTATATATTTATATCATTATTTTTTATAGAAAATTCGATAGTAGAACAAGATCAAAATAACTCTAATATTTGTAACGAAAATGATAATGTAGAAAAATCATCAGAGAACAAAAAGAGTAAAAAATCAAAGAAGAGGGTACTAGAAACAGATGAAAAGGATGATAACGAACAGAATAGTAAAAGAAAAAATAAGAATAATAAAATAAATACAGATATAGAAAATATCGTTACAGAAGTCCACAATGATAAATTTAACTGGAAAAATGTAATTTTGGAAGTCGTTGCGACAAAAAAAGAAATTTCACTGAAAAAGCTTCGAAAGAAAGTTTTAGCTCAATATTTAGAAAATTTTCCAAATGCTACCCCAGAGAAAGCAGCTTCGAAATTCGAAAAAAAACTTGGAAAGGTACCAGGCATCCTCATTGCAGAGGAAAAAGTGAAATTATCGTCAGAATAATATTTACAAAATAAATGTTATAAACTAATTTTTGCTACATTTTTCAGCTATTGTATAAATTTTGTAAGATACAGTGCATTGTTTTAGAAATAAAATTAATTTTTAAGATACTTTACTTTTTTTTTTATAGTAATTATAATTTACCCTGTGTAATTGGTAAATAATTAAAAATTTACAGCAAAGAAATGTACCCTTTATTAAATGCAATTTTATAATAATTATTAATATTATTAGATATAAATGTTAATTAAAATCATATAAAATACGATGTATTTGTTATTTATGAATTGAATTTCGCGCTAAAATTTTGTACTATATGGCCGATAGTAATTCGGTAATTTCTTATTGTTCCCTTGTTAATGCATAGGACAATGTCATATACAGAATAAATATACATAAAGAGACTGTTTTTAGAAACGTACTCGATATATTGAAAATAATGTCGGTTCTGAAAAACTTTTGTACGCGTAAATGTCTTTTTGAAACAATAAGGTTTATCCAATGTTACCAAATCTATTTCAACTTCGCTATACTTTATCTCTTTTACTTTTTTGTAATACAAGAGAACTAGATTATGTGTCATCGGTATAAAACATTCCAGTTTTGTATAAATGTTTGTATAACTATCGAATTGTGAAATATCGACTGGCATCGGGTTGCCATAATAATTTTATCAAAAGTTAAAAAGTTTTTAAATGTCATCCAAAAATGAATTCAAGTAAGTAGCTTTTCGAATAATTAATTAAGCACGTCGATATATAATTTATCAAATTTAAATTAGTTCTTTTTTTTTTTTTTTTTTTAATTTTGCTTATTAAATATTAAACGATAAGTTAAACGAATTATTATATAAGTCAGAACTGTAGTGTACATTTCATATCATATTTAAAAAAAGAAAATTTATTTACCGAATATGATTTTGTAATACAAACGTTTTTTTTTGCACATATTTAGAATCAATAATTGTACTTACTTTTATAATCTACGTTTATGTAATATGTAAATTTAACAATATTTTTAATACTAGAGTATTAAATTATTATTATTCAGTATTATTTTACTCATATTGATATTTATTTTTCTATAAATATTGAATATAATTATGTATTATTACATAACTTTTCATTTCAAACATTTCCTAAATTTCATTCCAAATGTTTATTTCAAGTGATTTAATTAATTAAATTTTAGTATTTAAAACAAATTATATTTAAAATTTTATTTCAGATTTGTTGCATTTTATTTGCTTTTGATGCAAATGCCATTTGAACGAAAAAGGCTACGACCTTTTATAAAATGATATTTGATTTTCAACAAAAAAAGATTAGAAGAAAAGAAAAATACTGTTTAGGTTTATTTATTTATCAAAATGCTACAAGCTGTCAGATTGTTAACCGAAATGGCAAGAACATCAGACGATAGATCTCGTGAAGATAGCGAATCAAACATTGATGCACAACCATCTTCAACGACTAATGAATGTTTGTGAACTTTAAAACTGTTTTATTTTATATACCTTTATCAAATTATAAATGAATCATTAATTATTGAATGATTAAAATTTTTCTATTGATATAATTTTCATAATGCCTTATAACTACACGTATTAAAAACATTCAATGAAAAATTTTGTAGGTGAACATAACCTTTATTTATATTAAAAATAATCATATGAAATAATGAAATTAGAAACAAATTGGTCTTTTCAAGACAAATATATTTTTATGTAATTTTATTAAGCATATTACTTTACGTACTTTCTGTACTATGAAATTAGGCAAAGATCGACAACGATTGTCAGATTAAATGTATCGCAGACAATAAGATTATGAATAAAATTATGAAAATTCTTCTTGATTGCGACGTGAATATCCTTACGAATATATGGATTTGATAATATTTTGAATGAGCGTTTTACAATTATAATTTAATTCAAGAAATATTAATTTTCAGATCTTCCCGTACTTTTTCGAGAGATCCAAAAAAATGGTTGGCTGCGACGCACCGAAACGGGACACAAGCCTGATAAGGATACGTCACGATGCTGGGTAGCGTTTTGCATCCACGACGATGTCGAGCCCCGATTCGAGGGCTTCGCGGACCAAAAGCAAGCGAATTCTCACGTCCCTCTCTGGACTCAGTCTTTACGGAACGTCTTGCACCTTTCGCCAACGCTCTGTGCTACCTCGAAAAATGATTACGAATTCTGCGTGAACTTCAGCAACGACCGGATCCTTCGACTAGCCGCACCTACATATCAGGCTATGCTCGATTGGGTTCAGGTCGTCACTAGAAAGCTCACTGATATGAAGATTCTCCCACCAAAGGAAAACCTGTACTCTAGAGGGCCTGAAAGGATAGCTACGAGGGATCCGACAAGCCCTTTACCTCCTCCGCCTAGTCTGGTTAGGACGCTATCAACATTATCACTATTTCAATCGCTATTTCAACCACTTTCACTGTAATAATTTTTTATTACAAGTTTTATTCTTACGAGAACTCAAAATACATTTGAAAACCTTGTATTTTTTATACATTGTAATAATGAGGAATGAGCTAATGTCTCATTGGGTTTCGTTTAGGGAGCATTAAGTGCTCGTACAATCTCGAGCTCATTCCCGCCGTCGACTTCCACTGCACCCACGGTCTTTACCTTTGACGACATTGTCGCCGAAGAGAGAAGGGCATTTGGTCGTCAGGTAACGCGAGCCGCTCCCGTGATACCACCTAGTCCCAGATTATTGAGTGCCGCGTCGTTCGTACCGGTAGCAGCGCCAGCGTCAGCGTCAGCAGCAGCGTTAGCCTCAACAGTAGCATCAGCATCAGCATCAGCATCAGCATCAGCATCAGCAGCAGCAGCAGCATTAGCAGTAACAACATCCCCACCAATGGGAGTAGCTACAACTACGAACAATGTTAGCCACGATAACAATTCGAATTACGAGAGTGTCTTTCTTGCATCATCCTACGCTCACGCCGGGGAACACGCGAGGGTGAGCAGCGCGTCGACAAGCAGGTCATTATTGTATTTATAGCGAGTTTTATATAAATCTCCAAATAATTCATGTATAATAATAATGATTCATAATGATTGATTGCAAAAGGTCGCAAAGTTCGAGCGATGAAGGTGAACAATACGCGGTTCTAATCGATTGTCGTAGTTCGGATAACGTGGAAACTGAGCCGGGTTACGGATCCACGGCGGTCAGCGTGACTCAAGGTCGTCAAATGCGTACTCTATTGACCATGAGAGAGCAGCAGGTAATGCAGCTGCGAAAGGAGATGAGTCATCCAGCTGGGGTGCGACTCAAGTTGGGCAGACGAGATTGCAAGGATGGGATTGCCTTCGTCGATTGCTTCAGCGCCGTCTGGTACGTCTCTTTATTATTATTATTATTTTCATCATTAAGATTTGACCCTTAATATGACATTTCATATTTAATATTCTTATTTTTATTTACAGGGTAGCAGGCTGGAAATACAAAGAACACCCTTTACTTTATAATGTATTACACGTCGGTGATTTAGTATTAAGTGTGGCAGGAATACCTTTGAATGGAGCTAATTCGGTCAAAGAGATATTAAAAAATTATACATTTCCTCGCGTAAGTAACATTTATTGAGTTTTTGCAATAGTCCATAATAATTAAGCGTGCGTATAAACTATTACTTTTTAATGAATATTAAATGTTCGTGGTAAGTCGGATTATTTACAATTTACAATGAAAACTCGAATTTATTTTGAAATTTAAGAGAAACGTGGATACTGAGCAGTCGAAAAATAGCTTTAAAATCCGATTGGATGGTTTCAGGTGGAAATGATAGTTAGAAGATTACCGCACGGACTCGTCACAACGCTTACCCGTCATTCGGAATCAGAAGACTTTGGTCTCCAGGTGGGCTCCGTTAACGAAATCCTCTCTGTCTCCGCTAGTGCCCAAGCTCTTGGACTTTCGAGTGTCGCGAATCCCGCGGACCCTGGGGCCGATGTTGGCACAATCGTCAACTGGATATTGACCGAAGTTAATAACCGTCCAGTGAATTTGTACGAAGGGTGTGCGCGGGAACGGCTGAACGCTTTGGGACGCGACGTCTCTGTTGTTATGCAGCCCTCGGACCTTGTGAACGCTATTAAAAAGAAATTACGTGCCGTCCGCAACTACAAAAGCTATATCCTCCAATGAGTTAAATCATGGGCCTCGACTCCACAAACACGATTTTCCTATATTCGTCACCATTATTTTTTTTTTTTTTTTTTTTTTTTTTTAACTTATACGAATATCTTATGCTTACTTCAACTCGAGTATTAATCAGCATAAGTATTGTTATTATCCAACAACAAAAACATATGATTCCTGTAGACTATCTATTATTTCAGAAGTAGTAGTGGTATTTTACTATATATTGAGAACGATATCGAATACTTTGTTTTAAGAAGATATTTATAATCTGAATGTCCGTATCATAGGTCCGCAATTAGGTTGTTATTTATTTATTGTTTTAGACTTTTTTTTTTTTTTGTTAAACTATTAAAATACTCTTGAGTAAGTGAATGCTTATATTAAATGAATTTTAATAAAGATAAGATTATTATACGCTTTATAACAGAATAATGATATTTTACGACATTCTTACTTAAATAAATTAAATGGCTGCATTAAATTTAAAATTTATTGAATAAATGTGCATAAGATATTTATTGTGTAACTGTATTGTATTGTTTTTGTAATTATAATAGGATTTATAATTTCTCGTATCGTATTAATGCGAACTCATTAATGTTTTCCAAGTATATTTTTAGAATAGAAAAGTGTTTGTTCACTCCATCGTATGTTTCTTATTGTATATTTAAACCAAAAATGATATCGTAAAGTATATATATATATATATATATATATATAACAATTGAGAAACGTTAAAATGCATTTATGAAATTCTTTTAAAAAACAGCGCTTTGTTTTGTGATAATTGTTTTATTAAAACCATTATTTATATTAATTTTCTAAAAGCTTTGTAAAACATTTATGAAAAAAATTACATTCGAACAATGGTGGTGGAAATGGTAAAAAAAAACCTCCCCCCAATGAATGTGTGTTGAATTTTAAATTAATCAATAAATTTGATGTCTATGTAAGTTTGTAAGAACGTTTTGTATTATCTTTTTAAATTATCTCTTCTCATTTTTAAATAATATTTTAAATAAAATTTTTAATTATTCTCATGTAAAAGTGTGTGAAATGACCTATAAATAAATGAATATTATAAAACTAATAATTAAATCAATATTTATTCATAAATATAAATGTTGTGTATAAATCTGAAATTATCAAATAACTGATCTTCATTACTTGTTAGCCCAGAGACATCTCAGTAGTTGAAAAATTATGTCTGTATATATTAATTTAATTTATTTTACGTATTTGATGCAATATTTATTGTTATAAATTATTATTCTTGTATTTTCATTAGAATCTTACTTTTGAATGTTGAATTTATTAAATACACAAGGCATTTCTATAATTATCAAGTATTATCTAGAGATTGTAATCTAGAGATCGAAATAATGGAGACCAGTTGATTTGATCAAATCTTCTCATATTAATATGTTTTAAGCACAATTTCTATTTATAATAAATTTATGGTGATTTACGGTGATTATCACTAGTTGATATAAGTTACATACGACCGTGTTGTACGTTTTATTCTTTAATTTTTTTTATACACAATCTCTTGAATATGAGTTAAATTAAAATAGAAATTCTTGAAAAACATTTTTCTCAATTTTGTATTTTGAGGTTTTGATAAATTTCTATTAATTATGAGCACGGATCGATCCACGCATGCGTTAATACTTATAAATTGGTAAATACCCTTTGATTAATTCTGTATCTCCGTATACTTTATTGTATACTTTATCTTAATTAATTATATTTACTTGACGAGGACTTTATTTAAAATTCATATTTTTTTAATTACTTTACACCTATCAGTTTTATACAATACTCTTTAAAAAGATTTAGAATTTATGTAGAAAGTACATTCGTTTATAAAATCGAAAAATGATATAAATTATTCATAAAATATCTTATTAAAAAATAATTAATAACTAATATTTTTTTATATTGAATGAAATTCAATGTGTTTTATTATTGAAATTCTAAATTCAGACGTTAATTTGATTTTTAAACATTTTTAAACATTTTTAAACAGGCTCAAGTTATAATTTTTCTGTATATAATTATTACGTATTAATATTACAAATTTCGTATAGAAATTTCGTGTAAAACGTTTGATTCACCATCGAAAAAATCATAAATACTCTTTCAAAAAATGATCTTGCCTATAAACATTCTATTGCTCGGTCATTATAAATATCTAATTACTCGGCGAACAAAAAATAATACTTACCAATTTTTTTTTATTTATCGGCGAATTCAGAACGTATGCAATTATTCAGAATCATAATTTTTTATGCAACAATGATTACATAAATTTAATAAGCACATTGTCATATAATAAATGTTCAGGTACGATTATTGCAATGAGCAACAAATGCGAAAGCCCAGCATTATAAACTTGCTTGATTTACTATTACATTATTATACTTTTCTTAATCACGTTAACGAATATCGAATTTTTTATAATAAATATAAAAACCGAAAAATAATTAATTTTCGCGTTTAAATATATATATATATATATGTATGTGATAATCATATTATAATTATCATAATATTGTAATATCGTATTATCATTACGACCTTGATCGATATTCACTTCAGTCACCATTTCTCCGGTGCACAATCGAGTTTCTCTATCAATCAGACTTTTAATAGTCAGTCCCATGCTTTTTGTTATTACAAATTTATATTATAACAGTAACCGATCAATAGTTTATTATTCATGACATATATATATATTGAGAGCTCAGTATCACTCGGAGGTGATGTACATGGGAGCAAAACAAATTGCATACATTCGATATTTAATTATTGCTTGAATCGAAAGCAGCAACTATAACTAGAACTACAAGTACAACTACAGGAACAACGATTTTAAATTTACTATATTAATTTACATTTTAATTCCTTATTAATAATCGATCATCAATAATGTTCATCGTCGTTATTTATTAAAACAGTCAAAATACGATTCCGTGTTTTGTACAGTACTCAGTACGTTCCTAACGTTTTTTTTTTTTTTTTTTTTGGGATAAAAATTATAAATTGTTGTATAGTAATCTATACAATCATATCTGGAGCAATTATGGAACAATTTGAATTCGCAAAGTAGTGATCATCGTTCGCAGCGATAATAATCGATATTTCTTGCGTTAAATTAACGAAATAGAATTTTTTCAAGTACGAATTTTGAAAATAAAAAAATAATATAAAACGTATATCGGATAATAATTATTATTTGTGGTATTGAGCGAGTGTGGTAGAAGGCTATGAATATATATATTCGAGTTGGTGTAGAGTTAGGAAACGGTAGTGAACGAAGGCAGAAGAGGCTTTTCGTGATATGAAATCCGCGGATAAAGAATTTGTTGGTAAGATTGGTAGTGGTAAGTTTTGATAATTTTGAAGAGGAAAATAGTTGATTGGAGAAAGGATCATTGGCATAGTTAATTCGATATATAATTTTGTTTTTCAAACGATGTATACGTGTATACGTATATACGCGTGTGTATATATGTATATGTGTGTGTGTGTGCGCGCGCGTGCGTGTGCGTGCGTGTGCGTGTGTATTTTCGTGACGTTTTGTAGACATTATGCCAACTCGGCATTAAAGGCCGGTATGTGGGTGTGCGAGGAGGAGATAAATAATTAAACTAAAGAGGTATATTAGATGCACGCAACCGGTTTTATTGACTGGAGCGGATCTTGGGCTGGAAACTTGTCTGTTCTCACGGCGAACCGAGAGCAATAAGTCGCGGGACCTCCGCTTTTCCTCGCCTCTTACACAGCCTCAATGTTACATTCAGGGAGTTCGTATTCCTCCTCTCAATCTAGTCGTAATTTTCTGGATTGCATTTGATAACACGAGCACTTTCGTTTGTACTACGCCAATTAATTATCCTTGAGGCTCAACCTACACTACACTCTTGGAATCTTATCCGTTTCGTTTGATGTCCGAGTATATAAAAATATAATTATAAATTATTGATTCTGCGATAATGAGTTGAAAATAAGAGGCTCCTCTCATCTAAGTTACAACCGTCGAAGCTCGTAAACCTTTTATTATATTCTATTTATTAACAAATCATAATATTATTAGAGATATATTACCATATCCTTTATACTATATCTTTCCTTCATTAGTCATAGATTTAATCAGATTTTTATCACTTTCTTCGTTCATTCTATTTAATTCTGATATATATATATGTGTGTGTGTGTGCGCGCGCGCGTGCGTGTGTGTGTGTCATTGAATTATCAGCTTTAATAATTTATTACATCAACGATTGAAAATAGAACGGAATAAGTTTTATATTTATAAAAACATAAATGTAAATCTGAAGCTCGCTATGAACGTCTTGCGCATAGCACAACCCTCGCGCCACGTTGATTTGATCAGGATTACCTCCTCAGGGAGGTCAAGGATGTCTATAATTGCTCAAGTTCCGAGACCACAAGACCATGCCAGTTCTCTAACTGGTCAGTATTCAGTTAATGATGGCTAGTGAGGTGACATTTTGCCGAGTCTTGGGCTGCCTACGATCGCAGATCAGGGACGAGCGTTGTTTAACAACGTAATATTGTTCAATATGGAAACCAAGGTCACGCATAGCTCGGATATAAATCCAAGCCCAAGCGCTTCCTGTGCTTCGAACGTCGAAGTGGTTATATTCCTGCAGCAACCCACCCAAGCTTAGGAACAACCCAAGGGTGGAGGAGTTGCCTGCACTCATACAATTGATCCAGTTTTAATCCAGTAAGTGGCCAATGGTATTGTTCAGGTTCCGTGGAAGTGCACCATTTCAACATCAGCAAAGTGCCAAGGATGTGGTTGCGAAGAAGGTCATTGGCGTATGGCGGCACATAAAGGGGCCGCGTTGACGGTTTCCTTTGCAGGGTAATCGTCCTCATAGGTCGATCAAGTCCCTATGTTAAGCGGTTGCTACTATGATTCGCAAATTTTATCAGACGATCAGCTGAACGATCGCACGAATAACTGCCTCGTCCAGCTGCTGACCGGCCATGGGTAGTTCTTGCATTAAATGGGCATAGAGAGGGATCCCAAGAGATGCAAGTACTGGGAGCTTCCAAGGAGAGCGTTGGAAGACGATACCTGAACTGTGGATGAAGGAAATGTGGAAGGTTAGGAATGTTAGGCATGCCTCGATAGCAAAGTTCCTGATTTCGTTCTCGATGTAATGGACAGTGGCGATTCCAAGAAGGCTTTTAAAACTCCTCGGTACGTGCACATCGACTTTGGTTTATTGTCTTAAACGCAGGGAGCAGAAGATGGTCATTGCGCACCGAGGGAGTGACGTTTTAGTGGGTTTACCGGCATCTTCGATATCGGGGAGTCCCACACACCGGGGGCCCGGGCCCCTGATAACCCCTATTAACAAATTTTCCTCCTCCTTTATATAAAAGAAATTAGTATTACTTACTATTCAAAAACAATTATTATTAATAATATTATTATTACTATTATTGTTGTTGTTGTTGTTGTTGTTGTTATCATTATATATAAAGGTTTATAATAAGAAAATCATGTCTTGACAAAATAATTACGTTTACTAATTTTTAGACGTATAATGAAGAAACTAGAAAATCAGACAATAACGGAATAAAATATTCTCAAGTTCGCTTAAGAATCTAAATTTTCTCGTACTCACTGTAAGCATTCGCAAAATAATATATGTATTATTTTGCAAATATCTTTGCAACAAACTAATTATAACAGAAAAGTGAACTATTTTATACATTAAATTAGTATTTTTTTTTTTTTTTATTAAAACTATATCTAATATAAATTTACAAATTCATTGATTAAAAATAAAGTTTTTCAAGGTAATATTTTTAAGATTGTATGATTTTATAAAATTTCTCAAGAGAAAAAAAACGGTACAAATGCAAATTAATAAATAAATTTCAATCTCAATAATATTAACAATAATATTCATCGTGAATATGTACAGTTTAACTAAAAAATTATTATTGTTTATGTTCTTGTATTTACAAATAATATATAGATCATTTTAATATTCATTTGTATATATAGGAATAATTGCAATAATAATTACCACCTGAATTTCTTCGTATAAAATTTAGAGAAGTTTTGTGTTCCCAAAAACCTGCGTATGTAGCCGAAAAAACCTATGCACACGGAAATGTTTTTATATGTATGAAAGCTCATTTATACGAAAAATATTTTTTATCTTCAATGTTTTTATATTTTATATTATACAATAGGTAGAAAAAAAAGTAAAACAGCAAGGCATATTCACGTTAGGTAATTATTTAATATATTTTTATTTATACAATAAAATTTGTTTAACTAAATTTGTTTCTTATCTATGAAAACTATGAATTTTAATTTTAATAAAAATTCATTCTCGGATATGAACTTTTACATTTTAAACCATACTATATATACAAATTTCATATAATTTCAGTTACTTTAAAATTAACATTAAAATACGTTAACGTTAATACATTTTAATTCTACTGATTTTATTGTCTGATTTGAACAGATTTGTTTCCTTAATTATATCTTATTATTTTAACGTTAATAAAGATTTTGCGATCTATTTTTAATGATAAAATCTTATTCACTTGTAATTGAAATATTTCTATTTAGGTAGTTGAAATACTAAATTTAGAAATATATTATATTCTTTTAGTATTATTTAGTAAAAACGATTTTTTTTTAAGTGTGTCAGCATGGCGAAATTGAATACAGACGTGGATAGCATTTCATAAATAATGAAAAATAATTTCAAAATTATTCCGAAGATCATTATTTTGTGCTCATAGTATTCTATTTTTAATTGATATATATATATTTTTTTTCTGTTTTATTTACGTAGTTTTGCATATATGAGAAAACTTTATAAAGAAATGAATCACATTTATAAAGTCATGATTTTTTTGTTTTTTATATATGTATATATATATATATATATAAATGAAATGATAATCTCTCTACAAGAAACAGGTTCATATTTGAAATGCAGATTTTTTTATTCGATATATATTTTTTTTATACAAAGTCTTTTATTTAGTAAAATTTAATTGGATCATTTTAAGACTTAGTTTTATTTCAAATGAAAAACGATAAGTCAATTTTAAGAAAATTTTTTAATAAAATAAAAAAATATATATTTATGTGTATAATATATATATATATATATATATATATAAAATATAAAAATATAAATACATAAAAAAAATATATATATATATATGAATCTATTAAAATCTTTTAAAATCAATTTACAATAATTTTTAATATATATAATTACTATTAAAGAGAGTTTACGTCCATAAGGCTTTAATTAATAAGATTTTAGCTGTAAAAAAATTTGTAATACCTTAATATTTATATATCAACAGTTGAGAAAGTTTTGAGTTTTATATAGAAAAATATACGAATTTGAATGAAAATATAAAGGTAGGAATAGAGTTTAAAATAATTTACCTATATATCTAATATATTTTTCTGAATTTTATAAATTTTTTGGTATTTTTATAGTTTTACAGCCCTTTAATAGCTGCACGAAAATCCAATTTTGATTCACTAGGATCTTACTTTATTTAATAGCTATATTAAAAATTAAAGCATTATTAACGATCGTTACTATGCATATTATTATAGAACTTTTATATTTAACAATTTTAAATAAATAATTTACATGTTTAAAATAAAAAAAAAAAAATCTATTTCAAAACTGAATTAAAGGAATTAATTAATAAATTAACAACTTCTTAGGAGGCTTAAGGATGAATTGAATTTATAGTATTTAAAATAATAAATATAATTCTCAATAAAAACTAAATAACTATATATATTAAATATAACGAAAGCTTTGATCGTTATGAAGTACAAATCGTATAAAATAAATTGTATAAGTTAACAAAATATGTTCTAAAGTGCAGAGGACGTATAAATACTTGAGGTTTTTTTTTTTTTTTATTTATTTTATAAATAAAAATAAATAAGAATTGTATCAACTGGTCGTTCGAATACCAATATTTTTTTTTTTTTTCAATTATCGTCAGATATTATCAGTGAGCTGTATATGATTGATAAAAATATAATGTGAAAATAATACTATGGCATTGCTTAGATGAAGGCAGAATGCTTTCGTCGCTAGGTATTTAGTATTAAAAATATAACAATAAATAGAATTCTCTCTGGTTTCGTAAAGTACGTGGCTTCGTTATAAAAACTACCACTCGATAGTGTTCCTGCATGATTTGTAAGTGGGGCTGCTCTCCGAGTAGAACTGCTTGTACCACCTTCGATAAGCTTTTATTGTCTTATCTTCACTAACGAGCATCGGACTCTCCACGTATTTCTTATGGTTCCATACTTGCACGTCCCTCTCGAACATAATACTTTCGCCGATTAGAACTATCCTGGAATAGGGGCCGACCAACAGCGGAGCATACATTTGGTGCGTAACTCTTTGGAGGAGCGGTTGCAGGGGGGTTACCGTTTGCACTATGCACATTGGACCGAATGTCGTGCTTATGTGTAGCTCTACGTAACCCGGGCCTACTTGACTAGCCTCTACGTCTAACTGAAGGATGGAAAATTTTTCAAAAAGTACCAAATTATGCCGTAGTCGACTTATTGCCATGTGTGCCGTACTTTGTTGTTGATGCTGTTGTTGTTGTTGTTGATGCTGATGCTGTTGTTGATGCTGATGCTGATGCTGATGCTGCATCGAATCGTCGCTCAGCTCCAAATCCTCCGAAAATGATGAGCTTTTCCATGAATTCGAGAGCTTGCTCGTCCATGCGACGTTCGTCCATGAATGATGGACTATCTTAGATATTAAATCGGTAGCGAGGATCGACGGCCCATGAACTGCACTAAGATGTGCCCAGTCCGCACCATTTTCCGGTATTTCCTTTCGGAGTCAGATAAGACAATCGGTCAATTTTTACTTAGTTAGACGACAATCGGTCAACTCTTTAACTAATTTAGCTTATTTTTTAAAGGAAAAAATGACTTGCGATTGATTAGTTATGATTTTTGTCTGATACTTTGTTCACATACTTGTATGTGGCAATTAACGTAAAATTCATTACGTCCTTGGTATTTCCATGCCCCGTTGGATATATTTTCGATTTTCTGCGGTCGCCAATCGGGTGATGCGAGTTCTGCGTGATACCAAACGAAAATTATTCCGTTCGCCTCCAAACTTTCCCATACCTTTGTCTTTATCGTTGCTGGCACTAGAAGTTAATAACATTTTTTTCATTCATCTTAACTCTTTATACTTTTTAAACGTAATAACTACTACGCGGTCTCTTATTCGAAATACAAACAATTCGGCTAGATGTATGACTTCTCAAGGGACGTCGTTTATTAGGACACATTTTGTAGGTTTACGTATGTGATAAATTTGATAATATTACGAGGATCCATTGAGAAATTATATTTTACGTGGATTGAAGGAATTTAGGAAAATACGTTACGTATTGCACGAAGAATTTACCGCTTTTAGAATACGGAATGGCAGTGCATTTTCCAGTTTCGCCGCAGAAGCGCCAACTGTGAAAAGGGCATTCTAATTCTTCTCCTTTAACTTGGCCACCTTCAGCCATGTTTGCTCCTAAATGTGGACAATACGCATTTATAATACGTACTACACCACTTTCAGTTCTACACATTTCAATGAAAATTGTTTAAGCCATTAATACGAATTCTTATTCAACAGAATTATAATAATATGTTTATTTATTTATTTATTTATTTATTTATTTATTTATTTATTTTTCATTTTAATAGAATTATTACTTTAATAAGCGGAGTGTGAACCTTGTTAAAGCCTTGGAAAGATCAAAACTTATCAATAGCTATTATTATATTATAGTATTATAATACGTCAAAGAATTTCATTATTTTTTCATTCAAATTGTTTCAAGTAATATGTAGGATATGATAGATATTTCCATTTAAATATATATTTTTACTCAAATATTTTCTGTATTTTTTCTATAAAACATGTATGAGCAATTAAAGAAAATATTGATAGAATTATAAATTTGTTACTTCATTTTATACAAAGAATAAAAGATAATGGAAAGAGAAAAAAAATGTTCAACAAATCTTAATATTTTATATTATAAAAAGTCTATGAATAATATAGGATGTTATTACTATTATTATTACTAGGCCATTAATATTTATAATTTGTTCTAAGCACTGTTTACGATTTAAAATGTATTGATAAAAATACTTGTTAAAATGAATTTTTAAGAATTCAGAATGTACGAAAAAATTATTAAATTCCATGAAACTGCTAATAACATTTTTGCACACCTGAAAATAGCGAAGTTTTCACCAAGTGCAGCAACATGTTCGACTTGACCTTTTTTTAACGCAGAGCTTTCAATTAAACAGAACCAACCGTTCGGATAAACTGGTGGTAATTGTCCGATTTGGCGATTTTTTTTTCGTTTATATCGTTTTAAAATATTTGTAGATTTAAAATTTTTTGTTGTAAGATCCTGAAAAATGTATATACGTATAAATTTAGATATTCCAATAATTTTATTTTACATAAAAATAAATTCTTTTTTTTCAAGCTTCATAGTATTTGATTCTATTAATAATATAATATTCAATGATAATATTTGTATTCCGATAGCATCATTTGTCAAGAATTTCAATTTCACAAGAATTTATTATAAGCAATATATTATTGAATATATTAAATCTTAAATTAATGTATATAATAATTAAAGTAATTTTTCGTTGTTAACATTAACATGTATCTCTTTATTTATTTTTGTTAAAATATTATTATCTTTTAAACTAATAGGTAAATAAAAATTCTCATCGTAATTAACACATATCAACAGAAATAAGAATATTTTCATGTTTCTATTTATTTTTATTTTTATGATGTTTGAGACATATAAAATATGTTCGAAAATGAATTATTATATAAAAATTTAATTTATACTAATAGTCTCAAAAATTCTCAATGATAATTAATTATTCTTAATATGTAAAAAGTAATATAAAATAATATTAAATGTATTCTAAAATCTTGCATCTTTTTTTCTTATTAATATTTATTTTATAATCAAATTTATCTATATTTAATATAATGAATTCATAATAAAATTAATTACATTATGTCTTCGGCTAAAAATATCTAAAAATGTCTTGATTTATTTTTAATTATTTAATCGTTACAATATATTTAATTCTAGAAATTTTAACGTGTTAACAGTAAATTTAAATATAATAATAATTAATTGTTTATTATTAAATATGGTTTTTAACCTAAAAACCAAGGTATATTTAAAAGACATCGTTTTATTTTATTATTAAATTTTATATGCATTTGTTTATTATATATCTTTTTTTTTAATCTCCTAAATTAAAACATTTATAGTTTATTATTTTTTGTAATATGATTTTATTTACTTTTTAAATCTTATAAAGTTCCGCATGTGCGCATCTCCTACAGCTCTGCTTTACCGATACAGTTTTATTGCACTTCTAATTTTTTAAATTTATTTAAAACTAAACTTAAAGTTTTCAGTATATAATGTTTACTAAATGCTAAAATATTACTTCAAACTATAAAATATACATATAAATTAGTTATACAATTTTAATATACGTACAATTTTATATACACACAATTTTACATAAAATACGTTCCTATTTCTTATTCATCGGTTTCGTAGGTAATAAAATATGTATATATTTATAAAACATTGTTTTTATGTAATATAAGTATTAAGAATGCATTTGTGTTTTTATATATAATATATGTATTTATACTATTTTACAATTAAAGAAAATGTAATTAATTTCCTTAAAGCATTATTATTAGTTTAATAGTTTATTAATTAAATGGTGCATGTATATATTAATAGAAACTCTAAATTAGTATTTTAGTATTAATATTTAAAGTATATATTGTCAAACGTTATATTTGTTACGACTTGAAAATAAAAAATGCTTATAAGTTGTTATACCGTGAATATTTTTATATTTAATCATTATGAAATAAATAAGTTTAAGATTATTATATATTTATATATTATTCAAATATTTATAATTTACAAATCTAAATAAAAATATGGACAATTTTAATTTTAATATAAAAGTATATAAATAATTATCATAAGATTGTAATTAATTTACGAAAACATCGAATGCATTGATTTGAAATTTCGTAATAGTTTCTAATGCATGAATTTATCAATCTTAATTATCTAAATTGCTATAATGATCTATTATTTATTTTGTATTGTTTAATGCTTATAATCTACATTAGCTTTATGCATCTAAACAAAATATAAGAACTAGTTTAGAATTGGAAAAAGGTGAATAACATGGTGTATATTTGAAATTATCAACAATTCAATAAAATAAATGAATAAGCTAATGATTATTACTCACGCGAATCCAATTAATTTTCCAAAAAAAGGCGAGGTAGGTGAGTAGGAGTAGACCGGCGAGTGCGCCGGTAGAGCAGAATTCGACTATCATCTTTCTTAAACGAACGTCGCTGATGAACTGTTGTGCGAATGTAATGGAGAGCGAGAAAAAGGAAAGTGAAGAGAAGCATAAAAGGAGGGAAGACTAAGGAGAGAAAGGGAAAAAGTTGGACGAAGGGAGCGACTTAAAGATAAATTTTGGAGAGAAGATCACTTAGAAATTCCTTTGATGATATTGTTCTACATTGGTTGGCTCCATTAACCCTTGTAAAATCAGTTCAAACAATTAATTACTTAACAATTGTCGAACGCTATTGTTTTCACTGTTAATTCTATTTTTAATACGTACTTAATTTTTGTATTTACTTTCACATAACATGTCAAGGGGCTTAAAATACCTTACAATCTTTAAATGCACAATAATTATATTAACTTTATTAGTCTTATTATAAATTTCTAGAAAATTTCTTTATTTTTAAAAACCTCTAACTTCTATCAAAAAATTTTAATGTTAACGCATAATAATAATAATAATAATAATAACTTAATCTAAATATTAAGTTTCTTCAGTGTTCGGTAGCTTTTATTATTTAATTCAATTATAAAATTCAATGAATTTATAAAATTATAAAGTATTGCTTTAAGTTATAGAAGTATAATTATTGGTTTCGTATTGTATCTATACTTACATTACTTTATACTAATTATAAAATAATGGGATAAGATAAACAATAATTACTCACTTTAAACTATTTTATTTTACAATTAAAATAATACAATTTAATTATAAATATAAATTACATTCCATGCTTATCAAAATTATATACTAATAAGAAATACGAGTGGAAAATTCATAATAAATTCATTTATAATTGTTTAAATAAAATTTTGATTTTTTTGAATACACTAGAATCTGCTTAGATTAAGGCTAAAAAAAGTTTTTAAATATATTAATTAATAAATTCTTTATTACTAGTATAATATAAAATGAAAACGATGTAAAATTTATAAAAAGTACAAATTTATTTATTTGATATATATATATATATATTATGATATATATGTATCTGCAAGTTATGAACGCTGAAATGTAAATAAATACATTTTAAATAATATTTTATAATTTAATATTAATATATTTAATATTATTTATAAGATATTATTTTCTTACTTGTAAATATTTAAAAAATAGTTTATTTTGTATGTTATTTTTATTTATTACTTGTAGGTTAAAGAAAAAGTATTTTTATTGAATATTCATAAATATATGAAAGGTAATAAAAAAATTTATAATAATAATAATATTTATAATAGATCCGTTTAGATTACCGATGTGTACTGCGTGAAATAATTGTAAAATAACATCATAAATATTTACCAAATTTTTCATGTTATGTTATTAACTAATAACTAATAAAAAAAGGAAGAAATTATAATATAATACTGTTAATGCTAAGTATTAGTGTTATTATTATTATTATTATTATTATTATTATTATTATTATTATTATTATTAGTAGTAGTAGTAGTAGTAGTAGTAGTAGTAAATTACATAAATATATTGTGTTGTATTTATAAATGTATAATGGATAAATTATCAGTTAAATACTTTTATTATTATTATAAATATAGTATGGATGTGAAATAGTATTTATATATATTTGACATTGAATAATGAACGAGTAGGAAAAAGCATATTATTTTGTTAAAACACTATGTAGTTGGTTTTCAAATTCATCATAAAGTATCTTACACGCAGATATCGTATTATAATTGTTTTAAATAATAGATCGAGTTCTTATAATTTTACAGAATATCGATCGGGAACCTCGAAACAGTTTTTTTAATTAGAAATTAATTAATTAGGCCAGAAGTTACAGTTATTTGATGATAATATTATAAAAATATTTGCGCATAAATAAAGCAGAACTTCCTGAAAGACAAATATTTACTGGAAAACAGTTGTCTCAACAGATTTGCCAGATATAAAAATGTTTGCGGCATGAATAACCTGTCCATTTAGTACCAAAAATTCTTTGAAGATGTCTCTGAATTATTGGTATTCAAGAATAGTAGGCGTAAAATAAATTACAAATTCAATTATACTTCAATCCTGTATTTCGTAATAAAGATATGTTCTTTAATTGTTACTAATAGTGTCAGAAAAACTCAATTTAATCCTTCCGTATACTTTAATTTTGTGTTGGCATATAAAATCTGCATTTTTAAATGTATGCTGAATTTCGATTATTATATTCACCGAATAAAAAGAAAAACATTACTATTGCTTTGCTCTAGATAAAATATCATAAATACTGTATAAATTTCATAATAATTCTCGGGTACTTCAAACATTTGCGATATTTATTACAAATACACGTATCATTTTTTATTTTTATAAGTACATTTTTTTTTTTATTCATTTTACTACATCGATAATTTCTTGTAATGTGAAACTTTATAGAAAAACATTATTATTATTTTATTATTCAATTATTTTATAAATTTAAAGTACCGATAAAAAGCAGGTCAAATTATCCCTTAGTAAATGAATAATGTAAGTTTAAAATATAGATTTTCACATTTTTACAAAATTATTTATGTTTACAGAAACTTGATCCTTTAAAAATTTGCTAAATCATAAGAATGAATTTTAGTTGAAATCACTTTATGTATACGTAATAGCAATATTTATTTTTAAAACTAAAAATTTTTTGTCGTCGCATATTTAATATTGTTTTAAATAACATTTACGACAATTATAAATGTTTTCTAAGGTAAATAATGTATTTTAATATTTTTAATTGTTATTTTAATTTTTTTAATTCAATATTTTTTAACAGTATTCTTTATTTGTATATGCCTTTTATATCTTTAAAATTAATACAATTAAAAATGTATTGTATTATATGTAATATAGAATAATAATTGTTTAAATAATAAATATTATGGTAAAAATTATAGTTAAATTTACATATAAAAGCAGAAATAATATTTTTTCTTATTATATAATTAAAATATTATTAATAATTGTACGTTTTATAACAGCAGTTCTTCATTTCATTATTATAACAATGCTATATAATACTAGGATTTTAAGTATTTACACTATTTTCTTTTTATGTCAAATTATATAAAATTTTGTGATTGAAAAATTTCACATATTTAATTTATTGTCGTATAAATATAGTATTAGAATGTATGACTTACGGTTCAATTCACAAATAATACTTATATTTGATAGTTTTTTAATATGTAAAAATTATAATGCGATTGGTCTACTGAATTTCAATATATAAACATTTATTATTTTTTACATGTTTATTTGATTTAAAAAATGTAAAAAAATCGAAGAATAATAGAAAAATTCATAAAAATAAATTATAGCAGGTATTATAATATTATATCCTACAAGTCCAAAGTTTAAAAATCCCTATTTCATAATTTGAGTAAATAATTACAATCATAATATTTTATGTAATCTATTAAACGTTAATTATTATTAAAATATTTTATATCTATATATTTAAAAATGTGTGAATTTTTAAATGATTGATTTTAAAACAAAAATCAACATTAATTGTAAGAAATATTGATCTGTAATGACCGTTAAATTTTACTTTCGTAGTAAACTAATTTTTTTATTTGTGAATGCTAGCGGTAGAGAGAGAGAGAGAGAGAGAGAGAGAGAGAGAGAGAGAGAGAGAGAGAGAGAGAGAGAGTAAGAGAGGGGGGGGAGAAGAGATCAATTAAAAAAAATAGAAACATATAACACACTTAGGCTCACTATAGCTTATTTTAATACAAATTTCATGTTTACCATAAATTTATTAATGTCGTATGTATAGGATGCATGTATGTGTAGCTGTTCTTATGTAGGCCACCTGGGGTCTCGATATCGCAGCTACATATTGGGATTGTTACATGAGAACGATTCCAATCATGTAATACATTACTTAAATTCTAACATTAGGTTTACAACGTGAACTATCTTTATTTCATTGAGTAAATACACGATTTGATGTTAATACAATAACCTTCAATGTTCCGGAATCGATTCGTTTCAGGGCATACTTCCTCACCCCCACCCCCCAGACCCAT
Source organism: Ceratosolen fusciceps (assembly GCA_018883505.1). Lineage (NCBI taxonomy): Eukaryota > Metazoa > Arthropoda > Insecta > Hymenoptera > Agaonidae > Ceratosolen > Ceratosolen fusciceps. The sequence continues at coordinate 1,420,060 of RCIC01000009.1, forward strand.
CCTATCAGTTAATACAATTGAAAGTATTTCTCTTTATAAGTCCTTAATAATTAACTGTATAATAATACCGTTGGCCAGCACTTGAGAATATCGACGAACGAAACAAGATAAACCTTTTAATCGGTTTATTATAATAAAACTGTTGCAAGTATTTTTTACAATTCTTTAAGTAGATTGAAATTCTTTTATTATCTATATGAAAAGACCGTAAACTTTATCAAACAATAAATGTTTTTAAATTTTAGGTTAATTTTTGTGAAACCGTAAAAAATATATATTTTTTCAAGTATTGTGTATGTTGAAAAATTATTTATAAAAAACAACAACAAAAAAAAAAAAGTACGAAAAAACACGAAAAAAAAAGAAGATGAATATATATATATATATATATATATCAATGCTCGTGTATGTGTGCGTCTAAGGTAAATAAGTATCTGCTTATTAAAAGGGAATATATCGAGGTAAATTAAAATTATACCCGGGCGTATAAGAAATTAATTTGTTTTTTATTTAACAGAAATGCGGTTATTATAGTCGTGGATATAAAATTAACGATTGCTCCATAATTTAATAAAGAAATACTTAAGTTTCTGCAGATCTAATATTATATCACTATCAATAGAACTAATTTGAAGTTAATTTTATTTTCTGCGTATGCCAACTAGTCCTCCGAGTCATAAAATTTTTTTATACGTTCATAATATTTAGGTTTTACTTTGAGCATAAATAAAGCTCTACCGCGTAGGTAGGTATAAATTCTTTTTTTCAAAGTAATAGTCCAGACATGCGCACAAAGAAAAATGAATCCGAAAATATTTTTAAAATGCTCCCTGCAAGTGTGCACGCAGCAACTAAATGTGCATATACGCATCGGTCTGTGATTGCACTTGCTTGCATATCTCTCTGCTTACATTTGTATCTATAATTGCTCGTACGCAATTCCGTTTATTTTTTAAGTAAATAACATTTTGACATTTAATACTTTAGAATATTATTAAATATATATATATATATATATATATATAAATATACCGACGGGTACTGGCATATGTGAGTCCGAAGCCTTAGGTCTCGAAAACATTAAACCGAGTTTAATGTTCTACGCTTTATTTTCTTATTTTCTTCCTTTGATATAAGGTCGAACGAAATTATTTAAACATGCTCGGTGAACTCTTATTTTATGCAGGCTACTTAACGTTTAAAAAGATTTATTTAATTTTTGTCCCTCTTAAAAATATAGAGATTTTAATATTATTTAATAAGTCGATTTTTAAATAATTGATTTTATTTCCCCCCCCCCCTCATATTTTCCCCATTTCAAAATTCTTAATTTTACATATATTACATATATGTGTATATATATATATATATAATATTATCTAATTAAAATAATAGTTGTACTATTTAAAAATCACTTTATTATTATAAGATATGATTATTATAAGATCAATTGATTATAAAATGATTCGTTAGAAGTACAATTTTATGATAAACTTCATAAAATGCTTTACTTACTCTTCCTCGAAATGCTTCGATACGTTTTGCAACGCGCCAATGTATTTTTATTAAAACTATTTTACAGAAAAATTTCAAAGCTCTTCATACGTTCCATCGTTTTCCCATACGTCCGTAAGATTGCACGCACACACTTATAGATTTAAAAAAAAAAAAAAAAAAAAAAAAAAAAAAAAAAACAAAGAACAAAAATGATTACAGAAAATAAAGAAATCGACTTAATGCACGAGAGTGGTAGCAAGTAATTGCCATTATAAAATTTTACATGTTTATTTTCATTTCTTTTTTTTTTTTATCGTATATAATTAAAAATAATGCGGATATATTTTAAAAGATACGTTTTCGAATAATATATTGCCTAAATAATGTATCCATTACGTATAGATTTATATGTGAAAGAAATGGATTATAGTTTTCAAATATCTTCTTATCGAAAATATTATGGCCAAAACTACGAGACGATAAGAAGTCAGTATCATTATTTATATTCAAACAACTACGTAAATTAAGAAATGTTGTTCTTAATAATACGATGATTGAAATTCGATACGTAGTTAAAAAAATTTAACGAGCGCAATCGTTTAATTAAAATATTTCTAGGTACCTAGCCATTTTGTTTTTGAAGCCCCGGTCTTTTTGTATTCAATTAATTTCACAGAAGTCCACGTGTATTCAGCGGTTTTATATGAATTTACATGCCGCTGTACGTATAGTCGATGATTTCGAAGCTATTCAACAGCACATCGTAGCTTTAATGGAAAAAAAGAAACAAAAACAAAATAATTAAATAATTATTTCACCTTGCTTCGAATAGGTCGAGCATTAAAAAGCACACATACAAGATTCTGAATAGATTTGTATTTAATTTTCTACTCGATTCATTTATACGCGTCTTTCTATTAATCCATAAGTGAGAGTTGTTTTTTTAGTTGATGGGGTCTCATTAGTTCTGATATTTTATCTACTTATTTTTTTTTTATAACTCAGCAAAACAAAGATTTTTAAGGTTCCTATATATACATATATCATGGTATCGTGTCGTATATACCTTATCATGGTATATACGATAAGGTATATGATTTACCATAATCAAATTATATACATTAATCTATATATGGGTTTTCTTTAAAAATCGTGCGTATAAATAAAAATGCCTTTTGTTTTTAATTTAAATGTGCAATAGTCTTATACGTTGCATAAAAATATTATTGTATTTTAACGATTGATGCTACGAAAATTAATAATTAATTTTTCATTCAAATTCAAGACGAAATTCGCCTGACTCCTTCTCTTTTTATTTACCTCTCCTTTACACCCCTCTATCTCGTTTTTCACTCGTTCTCTCACTCGTTCTATCTCAGGCTTTGTCTATGTGACTAAGCATATGCGTTAAGGACATATGTACCAAGCTGATATACAAGATAATTAGCATATAAAGAATTTTTACTTTAAAATGTTATAATAATGCGTATTTTTAAGTGGATAATATAGGTAGGCGATTGAGGTATTAAATAAAATATAATAATTTTATTTTTCATATATGTGTATATGTTATAAATATATATATATATATATATATACAATAATTATTATGCCAGTAGAATTTCAATGTTTTACAGGCATTGTATGTATAAACCTTCTTTATATTAAAATAATATCGCATTATAAAAAACAAAGTTTATATTTGTATTTACAATCATATTGCCTTACATTTAATTTAAATACATTTATTTAATTCCTAATCTTTAAATATTATGAAATTTCTTGTAAAAAAAATTACGTAGAATATAATACGGAAACATTAAAGATTATCATTAAATAAAGAAGTGAAACAAAAAAATATCGAGCAAGGAAAACTAAAAGTTAAACATATGTTGTACATTATCTACAATATAAGTTTGCTTTCCTTTCATTTTCCTTCTGCATCCTTCCTCTGCTTTTTGATTTATCGCATTTTTTCCATTTTTCCTTATCCAACTGTATTTCATTAGCTTAGTCTGATGTACACAGATAAGTCTTTCATATCTGTTACTATTTTACCTTAACTATTCTCTCTTATTTTTTTCTTTTCTTTTTTTTTTTTTTTTTTTTTTTTTATTTTAACGCAGAATTTTATCGTTATCGGAGAATAATAGTGTCACCGCAGAAAACCGTTATCTTTTAGCACCAGAATTTTATTTCCGTTTTCTTTTCTAAATAACTTAGAAAACAAGTAATATTTTATTGTTCTTGAGAAATGAATTTTTTAAATTAACGAACTGTTTAATTTATGCATTTGTTTAAATATATTATTAATATTATTAAAGAAATACTTGTCGATTATTTAAATTCAATAATAATATTTGTTTGAGAAAAGACAATAATTTTTCAAAACATCTTAAATATTAATTATTTAATATTAATAAAAACAGAATTTACATTATCAAAAAAATTTTTTTATCTAAGTATATATGTATACATATATATGTATAGCATTTAAACTCGTAGTAATATTCATTTCTTTATTAGATATTGTTAATACTTTTAAAATTATGGTAAACTATTACAGGTAGTCCGTTTAAAGATTTAAAAATTATATAATTTTTTTGTTATAAGGCTAATTTGTATCCAATCGACGTGATAGGTATTAAAACTTTATGTGGCTGAGTATTATTCATTTTGTTACATTTATTTACTTAAATCAATATTCAACGTAATATATATTTTGAAATTTATATAAACTTATTTTAATGTTTACATTAATATTAATCTAAACTGAATTTAGATAAAATGTAAGCCATAAATAATGTAAATATATTTGTATGAAATGTAATTAAAATTTATTTTGAATCTTGAAAATTAGGCAATAATTAAAAAAAAAAAAAAGAAGAAGAAGAAAGTTGAGTAATATATCCCACACGTTTTCAAATGTGTAAAGAATTTACAGTATTTATATTTATTTTAATAGATTTTTATAATTTTGAAATAAATTGAATTACAATTGTTGAAAATAATATCATTAATTCTAGTATCAATACGATATAAAAATTATAACGATTTATTGTAGATTTTAAAAATGTCTAGAAATATTTTTATATGTTGTTAATTGGGTTTATTTTGAAAAAAACAGATGGAAAAAGCAATAAGATTTTAGTGGATTTTTTTAGTTAAGATTCTTATAAAAAGAGGTTTAAAGTTCTTATTATTCTAATGTACGATCTTGATGGGATAACAAATTTAATGGAACTTAATATCAAGCTTATCCGTAAAGGCTAAAAATGTCAATGTCGATGCGTAAGAGTAATTCAGCTTCATTTCACGATGTCACTTGTCTTGTAATCCACGAAATAACCGTACACTAACTACATCATGTACACAACGCCGCCTTAACACTCAACATAACAATTTCTGCATTTTTCTTTCGAAACTAATACTAACGCACGTAAGCCCGCTGAGAATGTGCACACGCTCATAGGCGCGTGTAATATTGTGAAATTCCCGGAACTCTATATTGGTATCAAGAACTATACGTTAAAGTGCCGTTTTATGGTTTTCATGCAAGCACAGTTCGTTTCCTCAAATCCCCGCGCCGCCGCAGACGACGAGTGCGTGCATAGATCTGTAAAATGTGTGTTTATTCGGCGCGAGAGATAAGCGGCCGAGTTATTTGCATGAAGCACACATAGTAGATTTCAATATATAGCGTGACCGAGAATGAGATTGCGATGGGTTGTGCGGCCAACAGAGACAGAGAATAGCCGTCACATGTTTTGGACGAGTAGAGCAGCATGTACTTAGTATTAACCCTCTTACGCTCCGTACTCTTACTTACAAACACGATTAAGTGCTTTTAATTGCTATGTAGACAGGTATTTCTTATATACAATATAACGAGGTCATATGTATGCGTTGGAGGAGTGCGCGTGAATCCATGCAGTTGATTACGGATCAGCTACTAAATATCCGAGCATTGAAGATTTTCATAATTTAGCAAATTTATACGATATCACTAGTTGAAATAGAATACTTTTGTGCAGAGAGGATTATATTAGATTATATTCGATGCGTCTATAGATAATACAGACTTCTATAGGCGAAAGTAGAAGTTCGTATTACATGTCACAATGCCTAATACAATTCGAAATAAGCGAGGTTAGCTCGGAAAATAAGCATCGAGCATAATAAAGCTTCTATTTAACTTACTACCCTATTTGAAAAGATATTTTATATAAAAATAACGCGGGGAGCAGCCCCTCCCTATATAATAAAATAAAAATAATTTATAATTAATATAGATCAGGATACGTGCTATTAATTACGAAGATTACGAAAATTATGAAGATTGTGAAGGTTATGAAGATTAGGAAGATTAGGAAGATTAGAAAGATTAGGAAGATTAGGAAGCTTAGAAAGATTGTGAAGAGTGATTGATTGGTCCGGAAAATTGAGGATCCTTTATCACAGTTGAAAAGGCATTCGTTTACGCGGAATTGCGCAATTCCTGTAGAATAAAAGGTTCCTCCTTTTATTAAGATTCCACAGTTCAGTGTCACTGGCCTCGTGTGCTCGATTTGGGACTTTTTTCTGCTTAAGTCTTCCAACAGCCTTAAGATTTTTTATTTACCTGTTCTGAGAAAGCAGATAAGTAATTCCGATAGGATTTCTACGAGTAGTTGTTGAAGTCTGTAAGCAACTTTTATTGGAATTTTTTATTCCCTTATTTGCATTAGGCAGTTATCAGTTATGCGATTTGAATTTAACTTTTTTTTTTTTTTTTTTTGTTTTATATATATGTAAATTATCTTAATAAAGGATTATGGAAGTGCAAATAATCATCAAGTTAATTATTTTTTACTTCCGTTAAAGCGACCCTCGATTCTCGATTCTCGATCATTTTTCAATCATAAATTTACTTCGATAAATCCTATGCTTTTTCTAAACTATAAAATTTAATGCCGAATCATCGAGTCTCTTCTATGATTAATTATTCTCAATAAAAATTACGGGGATATTCACTTTGCAATCCCATACATTTTCCTAAAACGTCAATTAAGTTATCTTAATTAATGTAGGATCTAATTTGAGCAAGAGTATTATTAGCATATCGTGCAAATAGTTTTATCGCTTTTGTATATAAAAATGAAAGGATGGAAGACATATTGAATGAAGCTTTTGAGGAAGACGTACGTAATTTATCAATTTGTCGTATATCCTTGCGCAGAAATTGCAAGCAGTAAAATACACGGAGCCTCGCGAGCAGTGAAAAATAACGCAATAAAAAACAAAGTAAAAACAAAAAAAGAAAACAAAAGGGGGGATAAAAAAAAATTAAAAAAAAAAAAATTAAGAAAAAGAAGTAGATAAATCAAACTTCATTTTTTACGTTCGCTTTTCAAGATAATATTTCGAAGTTGAAAGTAATTTATAAAAATAATGCTTGAAACATGGAGTCGTCGACTCGATCCTCGTCGTCGTCGTCGTCGTCGTCGTCGTCGTCGTCGTCATCGTCGTCGTTGGGCTCGTCGTCGTCGTTGACGTCCTTGTCGACGTTACCCTCTTCATCGTCATTGATTTCTCCGTTGTCGTTATTCATCGGCGTGACCGTCGTTATCGTCATTGATGCTCTTTAAATCGCGGCAGCGCTCTTATTACGCGCGAGTCATAAATAATTCCGCGGACTTTAGCCGAAGAGTCGCTCGCTCGCTCGCTCGCTCGCTCGTTCGCGCACGCGCGCGCGCCGAAAGTAAATTTGATAATCGTGATTCGCAAAGTCCGGAGCTCTTTAAAAATCGCTTTTAAGATTCCCTCTGTATCGCTCGTATCGTTCCCACTACGTCGCGGTCAACCCCGTTCCCGGGCTCCCGGCTACGGCTACGGCTATGGCTCGAGGGCTACGGCTACGGCTACGGCTACGGCTATGGCTACGGCTCTGGCTCGACGTCGTTCGCCACCCCTCCATGCCACGGCTCCGCTTCTCCCGGGTCTGGCCACCCTTCGTCCCCCGTAGGTCCCTGCCGATCACGTGCGCCTTCCTTTTTTCACGGCGGCTCGGCCTTTTCTTTTTTCTGTCAAGCCCCCGGATAACAAGCCTGGAAAACCAGAACTGCCAGACGAGCGCCTTTTTCACTTTTTGGCGACATGCGTGCACTGCGAACTTCTCGCGTTTACTCGCCGCGTACTTAGGCTCCTCGAGCGAGCGAGCGAGCGAGCGAGCGAGCCAACCAGCCAACCAGTCAACCAGCCAACCAGCTAACCAGCCAACCACCAACCAACCAGCCAACCAGCCAAGCCAGCCAGCCAGCCAACCGTTCATGTACGTCGCGAGCGAGCGAGCGTCCGGTCCTCGAGGGGCATTTTTTTCTCACAACCCCACTTCTGGACGACGGGGTATCTCGCGCATCGGCCGAAATGATGCTGATGAAGCGACACCACCGAGCCCGAGCAATGCAATGTTTAATAATTGCCGATACGGAGCCTGGGATCCGCGAGAGAGGTATTTTCGATGAGGACTTTTTGGTCCTTCGCGGCCCCGAGTATACCTCCCGCATATGTTTACCTTCTTGCATTGCAAACATTTTATCTCCGAGCGAGCCGAGGAGGCGAGGATAATTGACCACGAGCGATTAATAATAAACGATTTTATAACTCGGCTCCTCGCCTGGCTTTACCAGATGGCCGGGGCAGCGGCGGGCACGGGCACGGGGACGGGGACGGGGACGGGGACGGGTCGGGGACGGGGACGGGGACGGGGGCATTAAATTTTTGAATACTAGTGACTAATAACCATTATTAATGGCTACCGAATATTTTTTTTATTCCTTCATTAAATATCGAAGGTCAATGTCAGATGAGTCAAGGATAATGAAAAGTTTCTTTTTTTAACGTTTTGATGGCCCAGATAACGATACCCTCGAGAACAAAACCTCGCTTTACATAACATTTACTTAACAGTTTTTCAGGTAATATTTCGTCACACCGTGGAAATGATAGCCACAGATGAGCCCCAAACTCTACCATCTATCTACTTATCTCTATCTATCTATCTATCTATCTATCTATCTATCTATCTATCTATCTATCTATATATATATATATATACACCCGTATATACGTATATACGTATATAATATACGCATACATAATTTTATCGAGCTTATACTTTCGTATCTACCTTCTCAAACATCCAATACTATCTCAATCGTCATTTTTCCATTTCCCTTCCATCTATCGTTCTATCGTGGTTGACCATTTAACCGACATTTTTTCGCTATCGTTCTATTTTCTTTATTGATTTTAATATTTCTGCATTATTACTACGAGGCATTTATTATTTTTCACTCAGTTAACCGAAGTTTCATCTCTCGTTTTTCAATTAAGCAGTCTTATTAAATGAGAAACCTTGACTAGCTTCGTTATACTTTTATTTGCATTTTTATAATATACGAACATTGAATAATTTTATATATTACCGATACTATAAAACGCTAGGCTCTGAAATTGCATTTCAAAATCGATAAATTTAAAATAGGTTAGTTGCCCGATCGTTGATTAACGTGGCCTAGTAATATTTTATACTAGTTTTTTTTTTTAATCTTTCAATACATCGAGCGTATATTCGATGATGCGCGTTCATTCCTCGCCATGTAATTAAAATAATATTCGAATTTTTTATTTTCAACGTACCGACTTTGTAACGATTGTCCTTAATAACTATATCGAAACAATAAGCACGTGCTGGTTTTTTAATAAAGTAATAATAATAACAATAACGACAATAATGATAATAATAATGATGATGATGATGATGATGATGATGATGATGTTTATGACGATGACGATGACGACGACGACGACGACGACGACGATGATAATGATGATAATAATAATAATATAATTGTTGTCGTCCAGATTTTGAGGAATTTACGTTTTGGAATTCCGTCAATAGCTTGCCTCGTTAATCAATTTCTGAAGCTATATGATATTATTATAAATGTGGAGCGTAGGAAGTGGTTGTAAAGTAACCGTTAATTTAATTTTGACGATTAACTGTAATGTCGTTACGAAAGTGAGAATATTAAATGAAAATAGGGCTATAAAACGAAACTGAAATTTTTTTTCAGTAATTCATTAAGATATGGGGTAATAATGAGTTTGAGTAAGGATCCAGAGTACGTCGTGCAAACGGAGTTGTGGAAGTGTTGGGAGTAGTGCTGAAGGCAGAGGGTCACCGTGGAAGGGATATATATATATATATATATATATATACGAGGATGGAGATACGAGGACGGGAAGGAAGGAATGTAGTGTGTAGCGCTCTTCTGCGCCCGGCGGCCGAGGGAAAAAATGAATGAAAATTAATGCAAGGTATGCCAGCCACACAAGCAGGATAATGGGGATACGGAATAGGAATTATGAGAATCGGCGGTGTCTCCAGGGCGTCAGTGGCTGTCGGGCATCGGGACGGCGCGACGTCGGATTATCCCGCCGGCTAAGCTAACGGTAAATCGAACAAAATTTTATTTACAAAATTACATCATCCTTGATTTAAAGGCAAAAAAGGCACGCGCGCTCGCTCCTCGCTCCTCGTCCCGCGTCCCCGCGTCCCCGCGTCCCCGCGACCCCGCGCTCATGTGAATTCCGGGCGTCACGGGCGCATTAGCCGTCGGTGTGCCTGGCATCCTCAAGCACACTTGCGCTTTTCTCAGAATCGGCGGCCTCTCACGGGCAGGGAGCGCAGCCCGAGGCGTGCCAGAATTTCCAAAATAGCGAACGAAAATGATTCGCGAAGGTCCTGCTTTAAGTATTCAGAGAGGCCCCGGAGGAGAATATCGGCCAGTTCCCGTTTCGCGCTTCTGACCCAGTTATCCCTGATGTGCATGTGCCTCAGCTACGACGCCTGACACGGATCCGGGAAGGTTTTATCATCAAGGTAGAAAGCCTCAGACTCCGTAGTAGGTATTCTCCTCCTCTTATCCTCTTATCCTCTTATCCTCATACCATCTTCTCGTAACGCGTATGCGCGTACTAGTAGAGTCTATGATTCTCAATACTTCTCTCTCACTCCCTTTCGAATGAGCCGAGGAGTGCACACCGGCAATTTCACCCGCGACTCTCTAATGCAAGAGTAACGAGCCCCGAGGTCACGGCGACTTACCCGCCTCTTATCGAGAGCCCGATAGCAATATTTATTTTTATTTATTTAGTTAGTTAGTTAGTTAGTTAGTTAGTTTTTTTTTTTTTTTTTTTTTTTACGCGATACGTCAAACGATCGCTCGATACTCCTCGGTACTCTCGATCTACCCGCTACGTAGCTCATATCCTCGAACGCCCGCGTATCCACGATACCGAGCTCTTAAATTACCCTTTGACAACAAATTTCAAAACCTATTGTTATTACACGAGTTTAATACGTATAATATAATAAAGAAGAAAATCAAAGATATAATCAAAAGAAAAAATTGCTCTCCTTCGAAGTCTGAAAGTTTGAAGATCTTAATTACCCTTGAGATTAAATAACATGAAAACCATCATCTATTTTAGTAAGACATATATATATATATATATATATATAAATATATAAATGTATAAATATTGTTATTATATTGTTATACATGTATTGAATATATTGTATTTGAAGGAAGGGGCAAGTACAGGAACATTATCTGCATTCGAATCACAGTTTCAGATATCGTGATAATAGTAAAAAAAATTTGAATTTGTATAATCGAGGCCTATTAATTATTTTTATCAATTATGTCAACAATTGATATAAGTTCGAATTATGTAAGACGTATAACGATATTAAAAGTCTTAAAATCTACGGGAATTGAATATTGAATATTGGAAGATGTATTTGAAAACAGAAACTGTTCTGGGTATAAATCGTGAGCGGCAGTTATAGTGATATTTAATTTTGATTTTGATAAAAGGCCACTCACCACTCACTAAGCCATTAAGGATCACTGAGGATCGCTGTCGCACGCATACGAGTTGCGTAAACTTAAGCTACTATTCGAACGACTCATTCAAATATAAAGAATTATTATCTCCCGAGATATATTGATTAATGTTATGATATCGATGACGCCTAATTTATAAGTAGTCCTCTGGGGCAGAGCTTCAGGGATCACAATGTCTATAAGAAATGTTGCTGTTGCTGTTGCTGTTGCTGTTGCTGTTGCTTTTGCTGTTGTCGTTGTCGTTGTTGCTGTTGTTTTTATTTTTATTTTCGTTGTTGTTGTTGTTGCTGTTGTTGTTTGGGGAGGGTGGTGGGTGGGGGGGGGAGAGTTTTATGGAACTGAAGGAGGTAAATTACGTTAAGAGCGCGATAAATCTGAAGCTGCGCATCAATGCGAAGCTAAATAATTACGTAATTAGCAGTGTAATGTCGAGGAATTTCGTGTAAGAGCGAGCACATGGGCGGATAGTGACACGAGTCCGAGCACGTGCAACGCGGGTATAAATTTCCGAGGGGCGACGTCGGCCACGGATTTCGAAAGAAAAATATCACACCGACTTGCGGGTTTTTGGGGGTTGGTGGTTTGCAGGGGACGGGAGAGAGAGAGAGAGAGAGAGAGAGAGAGAGAGAGAGAGATGGGGTGGGGGAGTGATGGAGGAGCGATATAATAACAAATACGTCTGGCGATTTAAAAAAAAAAAAAATTCAGTTCGAGGAAAGGGTTGAAAGTCGTCTCCGTTGTCGCGAGAAGGTTATTGGGGTTTTGTACGTCACCTCGGCTTAATTGTGCAACCACACAGTTCATAGAGAAAAGTGAGAGAAAAAAAATGGAGCCGCGCACTCTCGTAAGCGACTGCGCGAAAAAGGAGACGATCGCCCACGGGGGATGACTGGTACCGGGGGAGGGAGGGGTGCAGGAGGAGACAAGGGCAGAAAAACATGAGATCTGGGCTTCGATATGTTTTTGGCGGGATTGGTCGACGAAGCTCGCGGCCGTGTCGACGGTTACTCTCGTTATTTATTATCCTCCAGCCGTTCCACGCTATATGACTTGCGGGTGCCACTGTGGACGTATTCTCCTCCCGCTCCTGCTCCTCCTCCACCACCCGTCCCCGTTCCCGTTCCCGTTCCCGTCCGCGTCCCCCTTCCCGTCCGCGTCCCCGTACCTCCTACTCTTTCTCGTTTTCCCCTCACCTCTCCGCTCCCCGTCATCCTTGTTCGCTTTTAATTCGTGCGATGCTCTGTTTCCTCTCTCGCGACCGACTTCGATGTCTCATTGCTTTAAAAATATATTTAAAAGACTTTATATCGAACGTCACTTACTTACTTACTTACTTACTTACTTACTTACTTACCTTCTTCTTCTTCTTCTCCTTCTCCTTCTCCTTCTCCTTCTTCTTCTTCTTCTTCTTCTTCTTCTTCTTCTTCCTTTTTACCTTATACTTACTTACGCGCTTTCGAAACGGCACATAGGTATTCGAAAAAAAATATTTTCAGCCTCGCATTCCACCTTTCCATCTCCTTCGGCTCACGCGAATTTTCCACTATTTATGATTTTCACCTTTTATTATCTATCCAAACGTTCTACATCTAAATTATTTTAAATGCCGAAGCTTCGATTACGTTGATCTTCTATCTGTAAATACTTAGGCTATGAAGCTTTTTAATTTTTTTTAATAAAATATTCAAAATGCATTTTTTTTTGTAAATGCATTGTTTGTAAGTGTAATATAGTAATGAGGGCTTTTCAACAGCCGTCGCGGGCATGAGTGAAAAGTGTCCATTTAATTGTAACGAATAAAACGAGTAATGAATTTCGTAACTGCAAATTTGAATGCGCAAATGAAACGTGAGAATGAAATGAAGAGCCATCCTCACAATTTAACACAGCTTTCCTGCACATTATTATACTTGTTGCAATACGCTGAAACTGGTATTTATTATTTTCTTTTCTCATTGCTTTAAATTTGCCCGGAGAAAAAATTGATTATATTAATTTTACCTAACATCTGAAAAATAAATGCAAAAGTAATAAATATATGGGGCGAGGGACGGGGAGGGTATGAAAACGTTGGTATTTTATTTATACTTATTTACATGAGAATTACTAGCATTTACTTTTTATGTAAAAAAAACTAGTTCCTCCTTTATTGTATGACTGTAAATTTACATTACGTGTTAAGGAAGGTATTTTTTTTTTTTTTTTTTTTTTTTTTTTTTTTTTTTTTATACGAATTCGGCGATGAAGTCTCAATCGGCTTGTATTATAATTTATAAATCATAGAGTGGAGGATTGAATTAGCAAAATGCCGCATGTAAATCACGAAGAAATTGCAGAGTAAAATCTTTCGGCCGTTTGATCAATAATAAATGATTTAAAAAAGTATCGGATAGATTGGGATATTTCGTTACTCTTAGCCTCCCGAGTATAGTGGAATATAGGCTTTCAAGGTAAAAGTCAAAAGTTAAAAAGGCTTAGCGATAGGATGATGGAAGCTTAGATGAAGATCCGAGCAGATCCGAGCAGATCCGAGCAGATCCGAGGAGGGGGGGGGAGGATCCGAGTCGAGCAGAGGCTGAAAATCATATTCACAAGTACGTCGGAGTACGAAATTAATAATACGAAGGAGTAAATGAAAGTGCCCTTCGGCTTTACGAATCGTGCCTTTAGGTACTCTCGGTCCATGCATTTATTATTGGCGAACGAATGTAAATCAGAATAAAGAGGTCCGAGTGGGGGCAAGAGACTGAGGTAGACAGGCAAATGATACATGAATTTTTTTTAGGGTAAAGGAAATTTAAGAGGTGGTGATAGCGATAGGAATAGTAGAGGTAAGGAGAGCCCGGTTGATTCATTAATAGATTGTCGGCGAGACGTTTGGCGGGGCGGGGGGGGGCGCTCCGGGGATATCTTGAACTCACTTTCGTCGAGTGCGACGACGACGAATGGTCACTTTCCTCCGGTCGCTGTCGTGGAAGCGCGAAAAAGAGAATGAAAGGAGCAGGCCATCCTCCATACGCGGCGCATTCACGGGGAGGACGTTTGCACACACCTGTTACGCAGAGGTGCGTCGCCGCCCAGTGAGAGAGACGATAAGAGCGCCACCGAGACGTACAAGGAAGTCAGTCAAGTTCAGGGTCTTCCAGTTTCACGACCGGCTCTTTCAGGGCGAGACGCGCATCCGAGGACGCTGACGAGAATCGGCCGCCGCCCTAAGCACTCGCCCCCACCCCTACCCCCCCATTCGCCCATTCCCCATCCCCCTTCCCACACCTCCTATTATTAATGCCGACATCCTCGGACAGATCGATCAGCTGATCCGGCTATTCTCGTGGCCCTCCTTTTTTTCTTTCTTCCTTTCTTTTCTTTCTTTCTTTCTTTCTTTCTTTCTTTCTTTATTTCTTGCTATCCTTCTTTTTTTCCTGAAAATCCGCAGCCCGACCTTGGACTCGCTCTATTCCCAATTGAATGCGCCGATTCGTCTCTTCCTCGAGTTCACTCGAGCTCTTCCTTCCCTCGGCTCCTCCTTAACTCGTCCCATCCGTTCCCGTCGGTTCCCATCATACCTTCGACATTGTAATCGTCGCCACCACGAGGATTTACATTAGAGAGTCTAGGGGCCTGTTCCTCTTCGGGGATGATTCCTCTCCGGTAGCATTCCTTCACTACTTCGGGTGCAACTGATTAACCATTCGGCTTTTTCCAGAGTCCGTTCAATGATTCTCTTCTCAATCTTTGTATCCCGCGCTTCTATCCAACGTGTCTCTCTCTCTTTCTCTCTCTCTCTCTCTCTCTCTGTCTCTCTTATTTATCGCTTCGTAAACAGGCTGAGATGTAGAGCGACTATTCCTCGGTACGATCGTTTCATATTTATTATTGTCCGCCGGTGGCCCGATATCGGCAACGCAACAAACATTATAACGACAATAACAACAATAACAACAATAACAACAATTAGAACATTCAATAATAATAATAATAAATTATTACTATAAAAGGAGTGAAGGGCGGGAGGGTGGTGGGGGTGGGGAGATAAATGATAAAGCTTCGCTGATAAGCGAACGAGGGGAAGACAATAAAAATATTCAATGAGCCACCCCACCGCAACGAGTATTAAAGCCTCCGTATCTCGTAACTTGGCTCTTCTTTTACCCTTTTCCTTATTTTATCATTCTCTGTCACTGTATTTACCTTTTTGCTTGGCTGCAGTTGAGTACCCGAATGCACCTTCCTAATTTATTATTATTGCATGTACGGCGAAAGAAATGAATTGGGGTAGGAAAAGAAATTTGAATATTAAATTTACTTTATATTGCCCATACCTTTCTTGTAATGTATTATTATACATTATTTTTTACCTTTTGCTTGCGTACCAGCTAACTCTTTCAAATTTTAATTAAAGTCATTGAAAAACAGATATCTCAAAGAAAATGTTTCTGTTCGGACAAATTTCTCTCTCTCTCTCTCTCTCTCTCTCTCTCTCTCTGGGTCTCCTTCTCTTTCCGTTCATCTCTCCATACTTCTCTCTTCTATAAATAACATACCTTCAATCATTATTTATTTATTACTTATCCGAGCAATAATTGAAAAATAAGCTAACCTCTTTTAATATGACTGGTAAATACGTCCATTATACTATAAATTTTCAAAATAAATTCTACCATCTATTTTCTGTAGTCGCTTAAGTGATTTTTCATTCTTCATTATTTCTTTCTATAAACGACACAATAACGATGATATAATAATTGACTTACTGACTTTGTCTTAATCTCTCTCTCTCTCTCTCTCTCTCTCCTCTCTCTCTCTCTCCCTCTATATAAACATTTATATGTATATGTACATGAACTTTTATCTTTCATGAACTTGTATCTTTCTCAGTACGTTATCTTTCTTTTAAATCCTAAAAAATATTTGTGGGAAAGTTAAAGAACATAAAGAAAATATACTTTTTTACAGACCTATTTCCATCAATCATTATTCTTAGATATATTTTTTTATAACAACTCTTTCATTTTTTAATAATAATGTTATTATATTCACAAACCCGTATCACAGTATATACATTTGTGCATGATATTTTCATGGTTAGTGAAAACATGTTTTAGTTAAATGTTAATTATCTTTTTATTCTTTAAAAACGAAGTTATAAAAAATAATACGTTAAATACAATTTTCCTTATTTAAAATATTAATTTTACAGCTGAATTAGAAACTCATAACGTATAAATATACACACATACCTGATTAAAACCGAATACTTATAATAAAAAAATATTCCCATAAATTATATTTATTTTTTTTTTAATTCATAATAACTAATGTAATTGAGTATTATTTATATTACGTATCTAATTTGCAAAGAGTCTTTAGGTAGAATAAGTAACGTATTTTGTACTACATGAAAATATATACGAAAAATAGGAATAAATATATTTATTTTTATAATTTTAAAATGAAAGTTTTAACGAATGCACCATTTTTATGTTTATCATTCTACGGACCATAGACTTACCTAAATTTCCCTAATGTTAATATGCCTAATTAATCAACCTACAATTTAGAGTATTATTCTATATATTTGGTAAGGACGTGAATTTCAATTATAATCCTAAAACTAACGGCTGTTAATCGAGCATTGTATATAAATAAAATTTTTAATTCACACATTTGCTTTATTTAACGTATTACAAGTCAGAATGAAATAAATAAATTCAATGATGTACGATCAATCAGTGACGAGAAATGAGTCATTTCATTAAATTATGTATCATTCCTTCATCCCAGAGTCTTATCGAGTTGGCTCATTAAAACCAGACTATGAAACACATCCTCTTCTTCAGACCTAAAAAATGTCTGACATAACACGATGAAGTAACATGTTATCTTTTGATCACGGATTCCATCGTTCAGAAGTAGACCATAAACATCATTTCTTTCCTCGTTCTGTCCTCCCTCTTTCTCTCTTCATCTTCGTTTCTCTCTTTCCACATCCCTCTCCCTCCCTCCCTCCCTCTCTCTCTCCCTCCCTCCCTCTCTCTCTCTCTCTCTCTCTCCCCGTCACTCTATCTCTTTTACTCCTTTCTTTTTTTGCTGTTTTTTTGAGTCACGAGTGAGTTGGACGCAAACCTCTTCTCAGCCCGCAACGATTTTAAATTTGTTTGCACATTAACGAATAACTTGTAGCTTCACTTTGTGTAAAATAATTCATAAAATTCTAGTCGTAAAAATTAACGGTACCATATGTAAATAAACTCTTGATAATATACCTATAAGTATAATTTATCGGGTGTACTCCAATAAAAAATTCCTAAGAATCCTATCAGTTTTAAGAATTAATCAATGAGCACCATTTATTATTTATTAATTAATCCTTCGGTATATGTATATATGTATATGTTATAAATTTCTTTACATTGTTAATAAATGTATTCATTGGGCCAATAATGCCGTAAATTATAAATAAATAATTTCAAGCCACTTTGTTTAATTCATAATATTTGAATTTAATCAAAATAGATTGTTAAACGAATTGTAGTGTTAAAATCAAGTTTACATCGAGTGATATTTTACACAAAATTTATAATATCATTTTACGTAGAGCATACGCGGCATTGCATTCGGCAACGAGTACACGTACTCACGTATAAATATTATTCGATCTATCGACATTAAGATTAAAACATATAATTAAATTTATTTATATTCGATTTTATAAATATCCTCATATGCTTGGCTGTTTTAGATAAATAATCAGAGTATATATTATTTTAAAGAAAGAAATATATTGTTACTCATAATGATTTGGTGAACAGGATGAAAATAATGTTATACCAATGCATATAAAACAAAATGAATCTGATCACTACTAAATTAAAAATTAAACATAATTTTAAACTGTGTTATAACAATGCTGTAGAAAATAATTTTCAAGACATATATTATGTGATGGGAGAATATCTGGAATCGAACTAGTTTTTATGGAATTTATAAAATTAATGATTATTCAAACTTGATTTTATAAAATTATCATTGTCATTTACTTAGTTACTATATAATATCTAATTGAATAATTTTTTAGCATTATTATTATATATATATATATATACATATGCATATATAGATGTATAGATATACAACTTTAATTACGATTCTTTTTATCAACCAATTAAAATTCCTAACTTGTTTTATATTATTATAATAATTAATAGAAGATACTTCGGAAAATGATATTAAATAGTGTGAGTACGTATATATATTTATAGTTTATGTAACTGAATGTTTTTTATTACATTCGATTATTAATCATTCATCGTAAATTGATTATTTTTTAGTACATAGAAAATTATTTTTATACAATAAAATATATTACAAAACAAATAGACATTAAATTATTTGTAAATAAAAATAGACGTTAAAAAAAAGCAGTTTAAAGCTATTAAGATATGTATGAGGTGATCATTAATGATGTCATAGGCGGTTTATTATTTATTATTTAATATTTAATTTTGTTCTTTATTTTAAATATTTGGCTTATATGTAAACGATTTTGATATTAGTAATTTAATAATTCAATTTAACGTTATAAATATTTAGTGTTTTTGATTGTCAATTGTCAATTAAAGATCAAAATTTTGTCTACGATGTTGTAAATATAAAAATGAATTGAATTTATTGAAAATTTTAAATTTAATACATTTTCATTAATTTTATGTCATTATATATATATATATATATAAATATAAATATATGTTTCTGTAATCATTCAAATTAATGAGCAATTGGATTTAAAATAAAAAATTACGCCAAAGATGTATCTTTATTTGAATATATTGAGTTGCAGAGAACATATGGGAAATTAAAGAAAAATGAAAATACAGGAGTGAAATGACTCTAATTTCATCGGTAAGTTAATTAATTTTATAATTACACATATCCATATACATATGAGTAGAATCTTCAATGTTACGGAGTATGTAATTAATAATTGCAGAATAGTTTAGAGAATTTGTTAATTAAAGTCCACTGTCCTCATAGTTATAATATTCATCTTTGATTCACATTGATGTGCTTTTAATGAAAGTAAGTTGAGTTTCTTGGTATTAAGATCATGAAGGAAATTGATACGGACAAGAGTGACGATAGAAGAACGCAAGCAAAAGTTTCTTGATCTTGAAAATTTGTGAATGACAGGGGTCACGGATCGTTGTTTTGATATTTTTTGCAGGACTTAACTGGAAGAGGAAAATCTGATCCTGGAAATTTTTTGTTTTGGGAATCAGTCCGAGAATTAAGAATTATTTTATTATGATTAATGAAGGCTTATAGATCTTCGTACTGGTAGAATATTCCACTCCATATATACATCAAGCTACCAGATCTTTTAATTGATAATTATATTTATTCTTAAAATTCTGGTTATTTTCAATTACATCGGAAAATTTGTTAATGCTTCATACACGTATTTACGTTTATGATCTATACTTGTTATTTCATGTTTATAATTACAAATGTGATATAATAAAGGATGTTACGATTTATCATTCGTATACACTTCCTTTACAACCATAAATTTAAATTTAGCCTTTGCGGGAAGTAAAGATAAAATTGATTGCCAGAGTGTCGTATTCTATGTAAAGAAATACACATAGATGCGTTCGTATGTGCATGCGTTTGGGCGCGCGCGAGCATATTCTTGTAAAAATTTGTAAATTAAGTAGGTAAGAGTAGTTTGATTTCAGTTGGACTCGAAAGTTTTTATTTCACTGGGCCAGTCGGATGAGTATGATAAGGTTTTAGATTTTATTTTTTTTCACTAAAGAAAAAGGGGGGGGGGTGGCGTTGCGTAACGAAAACTCACTGGAGTATACGGCAGTGTCGATTTCGCCCTAGTGAGTGAGGTCGCGTCTCCTTCTCCTTCCGATGCGGTCCGTCCGATAGATCCGGTACGTCCGCTCACATGAATGTTCACGTAAAATCTCGTAGTCTAGATCCCTGTGAGAAAGTTGGTCCGGTACTATCAGGGGCGGGGGGAGGGGGGTGGGGCGGGATGAGAGATAGGTACGGGATCCTGGCCCGGGCTTATCTCACCGAAAGTCTTATCGAGGTAAAAAAAAAAAAAAAAGGTATTAGATAAAAAGGTCGGTCGCAACAGGCTAAAAATCCCTCGTTCTTAGGAGCATCGATCCAGGGATCGCGCCTCGTGTGCTCCGACGAGAAGGAAGACGGCGTTCGGCAAAGTTTGCGAGGTAAGCGTCGTCTGTTTTTGCCATTGACGTAAAGGACGAGCTTGTCGAAAGCCGATGATAAGCTGTAAAATTATATACACGCTTTCGACAACAATGACGCAAAAAGCCGCGCCGCGAGTGCATATTATCCGTGGCAAATTGGAAACGTGCCGAAAAAGAGCAGTTCTTGCAAGGTCGCGAGTTTTCAAGGACGCGGGTTGTTCGTTCAAGCGATCGCGGCTTCCAGCTCGAGTAGCAGCAGCAGCAGCAGTAGTAGTAGTAGTAGTAGTAGTAGTAGTAGTAGTAGTAGTAGTAGTGGTAGTAGTATTGGTAGTAGTAGCAGTAGTAGCAGTAGTAGTAGTAGTAGCAGTAGAAGTAATAGTAGTGGTGGTAGTAGTAGTAGTATTGGTAGTAGTGGTAGTAGTGGTAGTAGTAGTAGTAGTATTGGTAGTAGTGGTAGTAGTAGTGGTAGTAGTAGTGGTAGTAGTAGCAGCAGTAATAGTAGTAGTGGTTGTAGTAGCAGTAGTAGTGGTAGTAGTAGTAGTAGCAGCAACAACAGCATCGCTGCTCGATCGCTATTGGACGTCGATTAAAGTTTATCGATGCTCCGTTGCCATACCTGTTGTTAAATACGCATCGGCCTTCCTCTTCCCTCCTCTCCCCCCTACCATCGTCGTATATTAATCAATATATTCGCGAGGACGAGCGGCCGACATCCGATTTTACGAATGGTAATTGATCGTCGCGCGGCTCCCTTCAACGGCGCAGCTTACGAGCGTTGAATTTTCTTTCTTTTAGCCGAGATAATGTTTAAAAAGAGGAAACGATCCTGGAAATTCCGCGATATATTGTTTCCAAATCATATTGTGTTGAATTATGGCCAGGGCGTGGGAGGCGCCCCTCTTTCGCTCTTTCGGAAATCGAAGCCAAGGAAAAAACGACCAAGAGAGACCGCGCATTCGTGGTTTCTAATGTCCTCATGCTGCTGACACGAATTTTCTATGAAATATTATATTCCTTGCGCAATCTCGATATTTTTTTCTTCCTTCGTCTTCTTCTTCTTCTGCTTTTTTTCTTTCCTTATCCTCTCATACCGATGTCTTTATTCTCCACCTTCCGCCTTCCTGCTCGAGCCCAATTCTTTTCTGCTCTCTTCCTCCTTTATTTCCCATTTTTCATTCCGCATTTATCCCACACTAATACGCACGAATACGTTCGCAGCGCCTTATTGTAGGCCACATCATTATCTTGCCCTTCTTCTAGTTACGCTCCAGCGAAGATATAAGCTGCAACGAAGTTTTATTGCTTTATTCTTCTTTTTTTTTTACCAAATAATATCAATATTGACGTTAATATTTTGTTTATTTACACTATTTTATCCTTAAATCTTACTAATATTAACCGAAAAAGTCGTTTAAATACAGTTATCCACGTGTCTCTGATAAAAATCTCATTTTTTAATAAAATGAAACTTTTCTCTTTTTGCACGATGAATAATTGAAATATTTAATAGTTTCCTTTTTTTCTCTGATAAGAGATTACATGAAGGTAGATTTAATAGCATAACATTAGGATCGAAATACACTACTATTTTGCTTTTCAGAATTTTGCTTTCCTTGCAGTCGTGTTTTATTAATATAAATCTAAAAGTGTGTCAAAGACTTGACTTTTATCATGAAAATCATCATTTCTATTACATTATTTTAATAAAAATCGTTTATTGGTGTATTGTTATTAAATAACTTTAGTATGTATATGTATATATATTTGTTAACTTATTCAGAAAATTAAGTGCATAATTGAGCAAATTGTATCTGTAGTATATAAGATATAATGTATATAAGACTGCATTTATAGCTTATATTTACCCAATGAAAAGACTAATGTTAAATTAACCTTTAAATACATGTTTACCTATTGGATAAACAAAACCTACCTTTTTTTGATAAAATATTAGATAAAATGACGGATTTGTAGTTAAAATGTTGTATTTGAATATTTAAACTATTTAAACAATAGAATTTAAGTAATAAAAATTTGACTTTTCCCAAATTCTGTAACAATATATTATAATTCGCATAGGGATACAATTAAAAATGTCGGTAGACTGTAAAAGGTTTAAATATAAATTGAAAAAATGTAGCGTAAGCAAAGAATGGAGCAAACCGAACGAATCTGGGCTGAAATACCTTTTATTTTTACGTGTATATATATATATATATATATATACATATGATTTTAATTTTTACAGTAGGTACGCGTGCTTGTTGATAAAGAACTTTCTGCATCGATAACACGTTCTCTCAAAGTGGCGTTTGAGAAGAATATCCAACGCTTTCTTAGCGGAGGCTCGATTGAACGACTTTCTCAATGGATTTCCTAGTCGGCCCGACAGCCGCAATGGCATCAAAATTTTTAGACAATTAGTAAACGCGTACGGAATATCGTTTCGTCATTTATTGTGCATTTAAAATGTATGTTGAAGCCGTGCGAATGAGTCGACGGCCAATCGCTCGCGTGAAAGTGATAAGTTCACAATTGGCAAGTGCGTGTGTGTAAACGTGCCCCGGCCAACACGCGCGACATCGCATGCGGGAATATCTGCATTCGATTTCTTATGAACTGCAGGCGAAACCTATTAGCGCGACATATGTATACATATGACGGGCACGTGTAATACATGTTGGTGGTATAAGTATATATATATATATATTGTATATATATGTATATATATACACACATGCATACCTATATACTATGGTTTATATACAATATTATTTTTACGGCTCTTTGCATCCGTGCTGGGACGAATACATGAATGCTATTCTGTGGCTGGCGTTTACATTGTCCAAGTGATCGACTTAAATTATAGTTGCAAATGCTATTTTTAACCGGCGGTTGCAAGACAGAATACAATGGCATCCTTTAGATAAGCTATTGAAAGTGAAATATGACTTTTTTTAAATGCATTTATAAAATCACGTGGACTAACGCCTATAAAATTGCTTTAGCTCATTATTGTATATCATTTTTGCATTAATATTTGACAGCTTTTAGCCTTAGAGAGAATATCATTTTGTTTTTCTGCAATATAGCATAGATACTTTTCTTTTCTCTTTTAGATCGTTTAATGTAGGGTGTTTATCTCTCTCTCTCTCTCTCTCTCTCTCTCTCTCTCTCTCTCTCTCTCTCTCTACACGTTTACCGTAGCTGCTTTTTAATATCACAAAAAAAGCAATTTCGTAATCATTCTAAAAATGTACATTATATATTTTTTCGTTTTTTAAATAAATGAATATTTTACTCGATTTTTTATATTTTTCGCATTAATAACGACTGACCTTACTGAATATAAGAATTTTTCTTTTGAGCGGAAGTTCTATTCTATTTAAAGATTTTCAGGCTTTTCAAGAGCCAAACAAATTTATAGATTTGCTATAAATTTTCCGCCTATAAATTTTATAAATGACAATTGTATAGATGAGTTGAGGAGCCTGTAGCATACAAGATTTAAAAAAATCTGCGTGAGTCGATAGTAGGGTTATTGAGTACTTAAGGTTATTAGGGTATGAATAATTGCCGTAATAATTCGGCCTAAATATCAAGGCGATCGGAAGTGGAAGCAAAGAGAATTAAAAACAGTTATATTTAAAGTTGTTATTAATGTTGAGGCAGTTATTTTACTCGAGGCGGAATGTCATCTAGTAGATGTCTCTCTTGGTAAAATCTAAAGTTTTGAGAGTGAATAGAGAGAGAGAGAGAGAAAGAGAGAGAGAGAGAGAGAGAGAGAAGCCGGGAGGAATGGTGCATAAAAAAGGAAACGGGTTGAAAAGGAGGTGAAATCAGTGAGCTCTTCATTAAGAAACAGTCCTTATTTCGAGCTGCAGCAGCAGCAGCAGCAGCAGCAGCAGCATAAAAGTCCTGACAAGTCCAAATGACACTTTCCGAGCCGATAGGCTGGTCAAACAAGATAAGCGCGAGGAGGCGTCGTACGTGGGACGAAGAATGTGTTGGTAGTGCGCGCATTAATGACGACGACGGTAACGGCGGTGGTGGCGACGGCAGCGGCGGCAGCGGCAGCGGGAGAGAATCGGCAGGAGAGAGAGAGAGAGAGAGAGAGAGAGAGAGACGGCGAGCGCAGATAAGAAAAGTCGGTTGCTCGGCGACTGCGGGAAAACCTCTGGGAAGTGGTTGGGATTTAGGGTTCGTCTCGCATGCAAGGTCGGCAATCTTCTCGTACATCCAGCATCGAAGTTTACAAAGTCGAGGCAGACAAGAGCTATATCGACCACTGACTGATCCTTTCGCTCCAATCGTCATTGGTCACTCGCGATTTCGTCGTCCTCCTCCTCCTCCTCCTACTCCTTGCTTTTTGTCAATTGTACCACATTACCATTAGTAGCCTTAGTCTCCTTTTTACGACTTGCATTAATTGTCTGGGCGCGTCCTCCAATTACTCAATTACTCAATTACAGAATTAAAAATTACTCGACTCTTTTTATCGTTGATCTATATTATTTTTTCTACGCTACATTATACTTCCAAGCTTACCGATTCTATTCTTAATCCATCCCATTGCATTTGCATCGAACATACTGCAATTGATGTACACGTTTCTATTGAAGAGATCATTCAGAGTTTGAAATTTTTTATTTCTAAAACTAATGTCGATACTAGCCGAGCGTTAGATCTGAAATTTGTTCTTCTTCTATTTTCTCTTATTCTATGTTTTATTATCCTTTACAGCTAGCATGTAACATTTATGAATGATCTTTTGCAGATCTGTATCATTGTGTAGAACTACATAAAACCTGTAAACCGTTTGTCATTTACGTTTCACATAATTAGATATAAATTAGATTTATTAAAAGTTTAAACCATTCGAATATATTATATCTCGATGATTTAAGATATTTGTTGAGCACTTGTATTCGGATACAAATACGAGGGATTTTTAAACATTTTAATTGTCAAAGAAGGATACTGATTATTAATAAATAATTTTGTGATCTACTTTATTGTTATTTTGTGCAGAAATAAAATGTGTTGATTTTTCCATTTAAATGTAATATGTTAATGTCATTTTTTCCTTTTCAATTTCAGGTCCTTTGTATCTGACATATAAATAATATGTTACGATATAATTTATATTCCTTACTTTGTTCGATTCCTAGGCAAAAAGAGTATATAATTTATAATAATAAAAATTGAAAGTACGTGAGCTCTTGGTTCTACAGGATTATTCGAACAATCAATTTATTCAAAGTTCTATATACCTTTGCATCTACGTATAAAGGTAAAGTTTTAAGTGCAACGTAAATACTAAATACTTCATTGCAATTATATTTTGCTGTTATAAATTATTCTAAATAAAGAATATTACAGTCAGGCTTTTCATTGACGCAAATTAAATATTTTAACATTTCGTATTTATTCCATAAACATAATAACCCTTTGAATATTCTTAATTATAAGTGATGTTTAATGATAATATGTAAATTTTGCGTTAATTAGACATTCAATATTAAACGGTTTTTTTTTTGTTTTTTAATAAATTGATAATTAATAAAATCTTAAATATGCAGGTAAAAAACTAAATATAGAATAATGATTATACATTTTTATCTTTTCAGATTATTTTACATCATAAGAATTATATAATATAGATATTTCTTAATCTGTTTTATGTAATAAGATTACATAACACGAGTAGTTTAAAATATGTAGTTTGTGTGAAAAGATGATATGCCTATTATTTGTCCTGTTATGAAAAATAATTTTCATTACTTATGAAACCCTTTTCTAAATCTGTATTATTTATTGAAGAGGATCTATGGAATAGATAATTCGAGAATATTCATTTATTTTCGGAAATATTTTATTATTATTATTATTATTATTATTACTACTACTACTACTGCTATTACTGCTATTACTGCTATTACTATTATTGTTATTGTTATTATTATTTATCGATCGACTGTACAGCCCCCTGTTTTATAGTGAAATTGTATTCTTATGTAGTTAATGAGAAAACCTAATTAGACAATGCAGGACGATACAAAATCTTCTTTCATTAAGAAGATATAAAATTAGGTATATTCATGACACTTATCCATTCTCTTAAATTGACTTTATCTATTGAATTAATATTGCGTTTAATAATATTTTTTTCAATCTTTATTTAAAATTCAAATATATATCTAGAATTTTTTATTCTACATATTAATTGAATTGACAAATATTTTCTACCATTATTTATTTACAATCAATTTAATTAATATTTATACAACATATTTTGGGCTGCGAAAGTTATTTTAATTTTATATTAGACAAACATCGATCCCGTTTAAATTTAATATTTATACATTCAAATTTAATAATATTTTCTTAGTATATAAAGGGATATTTCTATACTTAAAATGATTATGTATATTTAATTTAAATATAATAAGCATTGAACTACTTTAATAATTTTTGGTCCAACGTGTATCTACATACTCAAGTGAACTACAGAACGATTTATTTTTATGTTATCGTCGAGCATTTAGCATATTAGATCATAAAATTCATGATATTTTTAAAACACTAAATTCTGAATATAAGAAGTTAATTTAATTTAATTACTATTTTAATTGTTTATAATAATAAGTAAGGTACAAATGTTTCAGATTTGATGAATTTTATTTATTTTATTTATTTCTTTTAGATCTTCAGAAACTGTAATTTATTATTTATAATGTATATTATATTATATTTAATTATGAAAAGCTATTATAAAGTATAAAGAACATGAAAATTTTCTTTGTATTACAAATCGAGAGATAATTGGTCATAAATTATTATATTAATGTGCCACAAGCATTATATATTAATTTAATTTATATTTCAGAAGTGAATCGATTAAATTTCTTTTTATACTTTTACACGTATTTTATTTATATTCTAATGAAGATTATTTAATTAAAAATCAAATGTAACTATGTCAATAAATATGTAATAATAAAAAATTTAAGAGTACTGACCATTAATTTATTATATTAATTCCAAAATAAGAAAGAAAACTGCTTCTTTTTTGTATTCGTAAGCTTTAGTAATCAAGATTACATTCTAGAAACGAATTAATAAAATTCGAATACAAAATTTGATTACTTTAATAAATTTCGTTTTATGGAACATCGTTTGCCTTTACAATATCTACCAGATTTACTGACAAAAACATTATTAATATCACGATACATTATCGATGAAGAGAGGAAAGCATCTAAAATATTAATCGTATTCGAATTCTGAAGATAAAACTATAGTGAAATGAAGAAGCTGTTTGTTTTTCTTTTTTAAGAAAATGAAAATCATTATACTTTGAAAGTACAATATTTTACTTTGATTTAAGTGTAATTGCATGTTGTCACAAATATTTTTTATACGATGATTAGGAAGTTGTTGAAGCTTAAAATAATTAAAAACTCGAATAGTTTTCTTTCGAGTGCTAGAATTTTCGAATATATTTAAAAATAAACCTACGGTTATTTATAAAACGATAATAATTATATACATAATTTAGTCTAATGGTTTTACTTTTCAATTTAATTAACTATTTAACAGTTTGACTGTCAGTTTCGATTATATATAACAATGTATTTATATTTAACAAAAATAAAGTTATCTTCTCGAATTAATAATAAGTCGTACATTCAAAATGTTATTGTTTTTATGATTATCGTTACTATGAATAATTCAATTTGCTAATGATATTCAAATAATAGTGAAATATGAATATGAAAAAATGATTGAACGAGGGACGACAGCTCGGTGACACGGAGAAAGATCGAGAAGATTTGTGGTAAAAATAGAATGGAAAATGTTTAATAAAATATACAAAATTGGTAGATCAGTATTTGAATACAATCTGACCAATACTATTAGACTTTTATGCGCAATCCAAAGAATTATCATTAATATAAAGTTGGAAATTAAATTAAATATCAAATTAAATACATATGAAAATATTTATTTTCTAGAATAAATTTATAAATTACGTCACATTCTTTGAAAAAACATTTTTTTTTTAAATTACTTAATACAATACACAGACGGACAATCTGATGTGCTGTAAAAACAAATAAATTTATAATGCATAACTTCAATTTTCATTAATTCAAGTTTGTTTATAATAATAATAATAATAATAATAACAACAACAACAACAACAACAACAACAACAACAACAACAACAACAACAATAATAATAATAATAATAATAATAATAATAATGATGATGATGATGATGATGATGATCATGGTGTTGACAGTAATAATAAATAAGTTACTGAAAATTTTACAAACAATTTATTGCATTATCTTTCGTTTGTTAATAGCACGAGCGAATGTTAAAATTTCTCGTTCACGAATATTTGACACAGTAATCGTTAGAAATAAATATTAATAATAATAACGTTATTTTCAAATTATTTTGAACTCAATCAATTACGTGCTTATTGAATATATCATTCTTATGGAGGAACGATTAAAGTAATTAAATTTTAATTCATTTTCGTATTACAAATTTTTTTTTTCTATGAATGTAAGCACTTAAAGCAGAAAATTTATTTAAGTAGGTTTTAAAAAGAGGTAAATCGCTGCATTTAATCACACCACTGGATAATTGAATTATTATTCAATTGTTATCTTTTACGAGTAAACATCTACATAATATTAATGCTTATAATCAATTTGATTGTACGTTTCAAGTTTAATGCTTTAATATCGCATTTTATGAGGCATATAATGGAATTTCTAAAATTTTCAATGAAAAGGTTAATGCGTAGATTATTTCATTGCAATATAATGAATATCTTATTTAAATAATGTCTTTTTATTTATAATTATAAAGTTTATCGATTTTGTTATAATGTCTTATTTATTTGGTTACGTGTAATAATCCAGAAATTTTTATTCAAAATATTTCTTGTAAAATTTATTATATTATTTAACAAACTTTATTTTTATTTTATTAATGCGTATCCTTGTCCATTGAAATATATTTATGAAAATTGTTACTTTTTATACAAATGAGAGGTTTACCAAACGATTTTGCATTATTGGAGTAAAATAACCTTATTCAGCTTTTTTAATACGTAAAATTTATATTTTATTAATTTATCCTATAAAATAGATTTAATTAAATTTGTTGATATTTATTGTTTACTACTTTCTTTTATATATATATATATATTTTTTTTTAAAACCATCATTGTAGTATAAAGTAATATTTGTTTCTTGAAAATCATTGTTTTTTTTAACTATAATTTTCATTATCATTATATTATTTTAGTTGTATTATTTTATTAATAATATATTTATATATTATATTGATTATATGAACGTTTGCAGCTTAGCAGTTGATGATATCTGATATTTTTCGAATCTAATGTAATAATCTCGATTGAAATATTTTACCGAAGAGAAAAAGGTTCGAAATTGTAAGAATTACATAAAATTTGCAAGGACTTTTAAAAATTGTGTAATACAAGGTATCTACCGGACATTTTCGATTAACTGGATAAAGATTACACGTATTATCGTATGAATTGATTAGAATATGTAAGTTTTAGAGGAGTGAAAAAAAAGTTTAAAAAAAGAAAAAGAGAAGTAGAAAAAAAAAACAGAAAAAACATTGATTAAAATAAGAAAGATTGAAGGAGAAACTTTAACGTTACAGAATAGAGATTTGGAGGTAGAGTAGGTGATTTGGTTAAACCGGCTCTATAATATAGCATGTCATAATAAAGAATTGGAATACTATTCTTAAGAAATAAAGGTGATAATTTGAAAAAAAAAAAAAAAAAAAAATTTAGTCATGCAACCTTCGGGGCTAGGAAACGCTCCTTAAAAAAGTAAAAAGGCTGAATTAAGACAGTCATTGTTTATGGGAGAGGTTCGATAGGAGCTCTAATAAATAGTCGAGAAGACGGATGGGGCTCTTATGGCGGTTGTTCAGTTGTTTCGGAAAAATATCCGAATAAAAGATGAGCGATAAAGGATAGAGAGTAAACGCGCCTAGGAGTACAAATAAAGAAAGTGGGTGGCTGGGTGGGGGGGTGAGGATCGGCTAGGAGGATGCCTTGGAGGATGGCGCGAACGTGGTCGAGGGTCCGGAAAACTATAGATCGCCGTTGATGGTCGACTGGGTCGATGTCGGGGGTGGTCTGACTTAAACCGATCCCTCGTCATCCCGGCTCATCGTGGTCCAGAGACCGTCGCGGTGGTAGCAAGTCGGCCCCGCACCGAACAGGCTTTTAATCGCATAGTAGATGTCGGTACGGATAAGAGTAGGTAAGCACCGGCGCGTAAGCGTCGACCGAAGAAAGTGCAAGATCCGCGAGAAAATAGTCGTACGCCGGGGACGGAGGCGGGGCTGTTTATAAATAGATAGCTAAGAGTCGATAGAGAATGTCTTTCTTTTCTTTCCTTCTCGTGTATATGTGGTTGCACAAGCCCGTACGAGCGTATTTCTCATCCGTTGCATCCGGTGGCGTATTTCTAACGGTACCCATCGACGAGCCGGCCCTCTTCCCCTTTCTGACCACCCTCCTCGCCGACTCGTTCTCTCTCTCTCTCTCTCTCTCTCTCTCTCTCTCTCTCTCTCTCTCTCTCTCACTCTCTCTCACTCTCTCACTCTCTCACTCTCTCTCGGTAAGTTACTTACACACCCGTGGATGCACGTACGTTCGCAGGCACGCACGCACGCACAAACGCACAAACGCACAAACGCAGACGTGCACGTAGAGCACACATTTACTCTCTCGCACACACACTCTTTCTCTCTCTCTCTCTCTCTCTCTCTCTCTCTCTCTCTCTCTCTCTCTCTGTGCGTGTGGTTCGGGTGTCTTCTGTCTCCTTTGTGAGCGCAGCAGAGGCGGGCTACGAAAGTCCGCGGGAGCGTCGTCGTCACTCCGGAGCGCGATCCTGCGCGGGTAAGTCGCTACGCCACCGCCAACGTCGAGCCGTCCATGAGCCCCGCATTCACCGCCACCACCGTCACTACCACCGTCACTACCACCGCCACAGCCGCCGCCGCCACCGCCACCGCCACCGCCACCGCCACCGCTGACGCTCTCCTTTTTCCCTCCCCGCGTAAGGCGCCTCGATACTCTCGCCGAGGTATACACGGCTACGCTGCCATCCTCTGTTGATAGACTGCGTGAGCGCGCGCGCACGCGAGGGAGTATCGTCGGGTGAAGACGAGCGCTCAAAAGGTGAGGTTGACAGGAGGACGACGAGGACCAGGTCTCACGACCCCCCTGGGACGTTGAGGTAGGTGGCCAAGGGTGGGAGGACTGCTGCCGATCTCGAGTGAGAGTGGCGGGGAAGGATCGCGTGTTATTAAAACGAGGTTTGCCAGCGGGATAAC
This sequence comes from Ceratosolen fusciceps, assembly GCA_018883505.1. Taxonomy (NCBI): domain Eukaryota; kingdom Metazoa; phylum Arthropoda; class Insecta; order Hymenoptera; family Agaonidae; genus Ceratosolen; species Ceratosolen fusciceps. The sequence continues at coordinate 1,452,150 of RCIC01000009.1, forward strand.
AGATTATTGACATTCGTCGAGGTGACAAGGTACGTCTGACCGAGCCAGGATCCCCTGATACTCTCTAAGGTTTATCATCATCTTCTTCTTCTTCTTCTTCTTCTTCTTCTTCTTCTGCTTCTTCTTCATATTTTCTTCCTCATATAGTTTATTTTATTCTTTATTTTCTCGTTATCATTATTTTCTGCCTCTTTTTCTTCTCCTTCATCTTCTTCTTCTTCTTCTTATTCTTTTGCACAATTATGTTATTTTCTCGACCTGACCTTTTCAATTAAATTTAAAATCGTTTTACGCATTTTCTTCCTATCGTTGCGTTGTTAGCGCGCGAATTTTTGAAAATATTTTACATTATTATTTCGTGCTTTTCGACGATGTTTAAGAACTTTATTATTCAACTCAACTCGTCCGCTTACCGAGTTGCGATAATATTTGCTCTTTCAATACCTTTACCGCGATTATAAACTTCAGTTTCCAATCTCCTTGCAATCTTTAACATATTATTTAATTTAATTTAATTATTATATATTCGCTTACAACTACATTTAACATTTGCTTGTTAAACAAAATCCACTAATCCACTTGACATTTATTTATTTATTTATTTATTTATTAGACTTTTAATATCTGCTATTAATATTTTCTTCATAACAATACTCGTAAAGCTTATTTAGTATAAAGCTTAATATAAAAAAATTAGGACACTCTTTCATTAAATTATTCCTCGCGCAACAATGATGTGACGGTTCTATTGAGCTTTTGCTTTATCATAACGAGAACGATATTCGTGACTTTAACAAGGTTTCTGCACAATAAATAAGCTCGTATCAAATCTATCTCTGTATTGTTTATAACTGTCAAAAAAAAAAAAAAAAAAAAAAAAAAAAAAAAAAAAATTGTACGAGATACAGCATTAAATATAATTTGAGAGTCGTTTGAGATTTTTTATATGATCTTTATAAAATATTATGCCGAGGCGAGCTTCATAATTTCCGTATATAAATATAATTAATTTTACAAAACTGAGACATTAGTTAATATGATATTAATGTTCGTCAAAAATCAAAAAGTCTTCTCAGAATGCTATTGAGTTATTCCAGATATTCTATTTAGTCAGACTGACTAAACATATTTTCGGCACATATATGTATGAAAGCAAAATTTAACTCGTACAAACACATGCATGATCAAATTTTTATGTGTTAATTTTGAATTTTCTTTACACTGTACGCCTTCGTTAATCGATAATCGTCACAACATTTTTTAATTTATTTAGTTGCTTTTATTTGAATCGTCAATTGTAAACGTAACTCTTGTAATTCATGAACTTAACAGGTCCATTTATTTAATTTACACTGTAATATGCTATTAAATAATACTTTTTCTTAAATATTAATTCATTTTTATTATTATTAATATTATTTTTCGGAACACGAAAAGTAATAAAAATTATTGTTATCGATTTGCAATTTGAAAAGTTAAAGTTATTTGTAATAATCTTTCGTGGATTAAGAATTTTATAAAAGTTAAATAATAGAATAAATATGTGAAACTGTTGAAGCAATTATTTTAATGTAAAAATATTACAAAAGTAAAAAATTACTAATCTACCTGTCGGTCTATTAATTTCATTATTAATTGAAATTTTCTTTGAGTTGAAAAATGTTTTTAAATTTATTTTCCTTCCTGTTAAGAGTTTGTTATAACATGTAGTATAAAGTTTACGTAGAATTATTGTTGCTTCAAATGGGCAAAATAGCAAATGAGTGTCGTGCGCGTGAATTCGTGCGTATGTTTGTATGTTATGTACTTTGATTTGAGTAGCTGCACATATTAAAATATACGATTAGATAATTATTTTCAATAAAAACGTTATAATGCAATAGCATAAAATGGTTAAAAAAAAAAATGTAAAGTCAAAGGGACATTTGTTCGTAAATTGTAGGAATATGAAAATCGATTAAGGTATACAAATTGAAAGTATGCAGCATAATAGTGGGTAGCAAGGAGACATCAGTGTGAAAAGAGTTCTAGAATTTTCAGGAGAAATCGTAGCACTAGAGAGAAAGAGAGAGAGAGAGAGAGACATGATTGAGATAAGATTTTAAAGCGATGCCGGGTAATGGATGATCCTATGAAGGGCAACGATGGTAGCCAGTGGGTGGCTGAAAAAGGGGCAATAGACGAAGGGGGCATAGTGATTACGGATGCTAATCAATATTCGATAATTTATCGAAGATTCGTTGGCCATCGGTTCATCAAGACTGACGAGCTTCTTTTCTTTCCCCAGCTTATCAGAAGAGTGCCTGCAACTCATTAATGGCCAAGAATCAAGTATCGAAAGATTAGAGAAGTACCAACGGCTCAGCATTCGGAGTCAAGTGTGAGAAAAGTGCGAGAAAATTGTCGGCGAAAAGAAATACAAAAATAGATACATATATAGATAAGTAGATAGATAGATAGATAGATATATATATATAGATAGATAGATAGACAGATCTATATATATATATATATATATATATATATAAAAAATATATAGAAAGAGAGAGAGAAGAGAATACGAGTAAAAAAGAGTGAGATACCAGAGGTTGACCGGGGGGGGCGGGTGTTGGTGGTGGGGTCGGCTGAAGCTCGGGGGTGGGCTCGACCGGGGCTCTGCGGGCGGAGGCCGGCCGAGTGTCAGAAGAAGGCGGACGGCACACAGGGTATCGAGGCCGGCAGCATCGGTAGCGGTGACGGGAGCCAGCGGTATCCTTGAAGCTGATCTTGGCAACGGTCCCGAGACGAGGGCCATAGGTCTCGGATCGTAGAACCAGACCCCTGCGGAGCCCCGGAAATATGGCCGCAACTGCATTCACGGTCCTCCTATGCTGTGTCGCGATCCTCTCCCTCGTATTGCTCGTCCTGCCACGACTCTTGCGCCGGCTCAAGGACCTACTGAGGGATAAGACCGGGACGGGGCCGAAGCGCCTCGGGGGCGCCCAGGACGAGGAGGCCAAGCGGTGTCTGCGCGGTCCGAGGGCCCTACCCCTCCTCGGAAGTCTTCACAGGCTCGCCGGAGCTGCGGGACCCTTCGACGCCTTCACCGCCATGGCTCGCGAGTACGGCGAGATATACGAGATAAGGCTCGGCGTCTCGCGCTGCGTCGTCGTCAGCAGCTACAGACTGGTCAAGGAGGTGCTCATCACCAAGGGCAGCCACTTCGGCGGCAGGCCGGACTTCATAAGATTCCATCAGCTCTTCGGCGGCGACCGCAACAATTGTAAGGCTTGACTTCTTTTATTTATTTATTTATTTATTTATTTACTTATTTTTTTTCTTTCTTTCCTTTTAAAAAAGGGCGTAGAGGGGGCGAGGGTGGCGGGCGGGGAGGGCGAAGCAAGCGCGTGGAGCTCCGTGTGTCGACTTAAGGGCAAGGATTAGCCTCCTCTACGACCTTGGTCTCCTTTCGTAAAGTAAACTCTTGCCTCGCTACTTCTCCCAACACCTACAAACACCTCCTCGCGCTTCCGAATCACCATCCTTCTTTCGGCTCTACTACTACTACTACTACTACTACTACTACTACTCCTACTACTACTGCTACTACTACCACTACTCCTACTACTACTACTACTACTACTACTACTACTACTACTACTACTACTACTACTACTACTACTACTACTGCTACTACTGCTACTACTACTACTACTACTACTACTACCACTACTACTACTACTACTGCTATTACTACTACCACTACTAGTACTACTACTACTACTGCTACTACCACTGCTACCATCACCACTACTACTACTACTGCTACTACTACTGTTACTACAACTGCTGCTGCTACTGCTGCTGCTACTACAACTACTGATCTTTAAAACACCCACACTTATGCGTTCACGCCTTACAATTCCTTGACTTTTCAATACTGATCCCGATTCCCCTAGTTTAAAACTATTCTCACATTATAACCAGAGAAATTCTACAAAATTTCTTTATTTTATACTTTTATAAACTCGTTATATTAAATCGATCAATAATTTTACCTTCGATTTCCTGGTGTTCGTCGAGCATCGAGATATAAAGATTTAAAAGAAGATGTAAAAAGTAAAAAAATTTACTACCTATCAGAGAACCTGCAATCGCATTAATTGAAAGTGTAACTCCAAGTTAATAAATTTACGTAATATTTAAAAGTCCGGAATAGTGTCGGTATCGAGATTTAACACTCGCGGATACGTTAAATACGTGAATACACAGCGCTAGATTTCGATAAAAATAGAAATAGAAAAAGAAAAAGGGACAATAGATATAATTAATAGATATAAAAATAGATATAAAAAATAGATATAATTTATTGTACTTATGGGAAAAAGTTTATTACTTAAAAATTACGTATCCGTCGCGTGCATCAACAAGTGATTAGCAATTACGTTAATAAATAGCGATAGAATGGATCTGATCTATACAACGATCGATACTTTATAGGCTTTTTCTTTAAACAATATCATAGTTTCGAATTTAAGACCAATCGAGGGGGATTAATGATTAACCTGCAGAAGAATCGGACTGCATTATTAGATTCAGTGGAAAATGGATCGAGTGGATGCCGTTAAAAGCACCTACTCAGAGAGGCTAAATCAATATATATATATATATATATTGCATATTATTACATATGGAGGACGTTAATTCGTTAGTCTGGCATGCTTCCGAGTTAATGGTTATCGCTGGAATGGGATAAGGAGTGGGGCGGGAGGAGGGAGGGGATGAGGGTAGGCAGGCAACAAAGGAAAAGGATAAATAATGTTTGCCGACGCCCTTGCGGGCCCCGGACAAGACGGGGATAGATATTTAAAAATGACAATAAAGTAAATTATTGATGTTATTGAAATGCTCAGACTTGGCAATGACCCCAATCGCGACACTCACGACACGCTACTACCGATCTGGATTACCGTTCTTGAGAAAGAAGAGAGAAAGGTGCCGCACGCACGACGTTGTCGCTGTCGTTCTCCCTCCCCCGTCGTTCTCCTCCGGAATTGTGGGAGTCGCCGTGGGCTCGAGCGCCCGATACCACGCGCTCCTACTGGGAAATGCCCCATACTATTATTGTAACCGCAAAGCCTCTCTTTGCAACTAATCTAACTAAGGCTGTCTTTAGCCGAGCTCTCGAGCTTACCAGGTTAATAGACCACTTGTTCTCCATTACCCTCCTCCCCCCACCCATCCTCCTACCCATCCTCCTCCTACCCATCCTCCCCTCCCCCTCCTCCTCCCCCTCCTCCCCCTCCTCCCCGTCCCTCCCCGTCGCCCCCGGCCCTCCGTTACCCACCGTTACCCACCGTTACCCACCGTTATCATCGACGAATTTCCTTTAATTCAAGCCCCCATTCGTTAATTATACTCCGACGTTGATCTGAAATCTAAATCTGGGCTCGATTTTCCTATCGCTATAATTCAATACTTTCATTTTCTAATACAAATAACAAAGCTTCTATTAATTCGAGCCAGAAATTTACGTTTCATACCCAATACTTAAGATTTTCATTTAACTTGTTTTTTTTTTTTTTTTTTTTTTTTTTTTTTTTTATTTTATTATTATTATTATTATTATTAAATAAATTAACTGTTATTTTAAAAAGTAGAACTCGTTTAAGAATCGTAAAGACGGGATTCATTAATTTACGTATAAAAATGTTTTTCAGAATTTTTTGTCAGAATTTAGGTTATAACTAAATCAGTTCTTTTTTACGAATTACAATTTTTTTTTTTTTTACATTTTTAATTAATGTCCTATACAAAACGTTGATGAATATATATTTCATTTAATTTTTATTAAAACTTTATATCTTGAAGCTTACTTATACATACGTATTCTTTTTCGAATACTATAATGCGAATATAATAAAGTCAAAACCGTAACAATTGAAATAGAGAAAATGAAAATATATGTATTCTTTTATATGTGATTTTAGCTTTAAAATAACATTATTTTCATTGATAAGGAAAAAGAAAAATATTCCCTTTAATAAAGAAATAAAATTTCATCTAAACTATTGGATCTACAGAAAAGAATTTTTTTAAATTTTATATTCCATAGTTGTGTATACATAAGTTGAGATTATTTTGTGTTATAATATCTCATTTTGTATATAATTGTGTAGGTACACAAAATATTTTTTATTTTTACGATTTATTTTACAGCAGGAAAAAATATTAGAAAATTTATAATTTAATAGAATGTGTTCATAATTAATATTGAGTAATGTAGAAGTCAATTTTAATTCTTTTATACGCGTCTGATTACATTTATTACTTATTACATAATTATATAAATACTACAATACTATAAATTTAAATTTAAATAAACTTGTTAAAAAATTAAATAAAATAAACATTGTTTTTATATATCAATATATCAATATATCAATATATCAATACATATATATATATGTATATGAATTTTTCTTTTTAATTTTCACTACGAATAAGAAATGATAAGTATTTTACCTAGAATATAAACATTAGTAAAAACCTAGATAATCGTATAAAAACATAAATATTATTTCATTTTTATTGCTGATATTGTTTAAAATTTTAAGATGAAGTCTTTAATATTTATAACAAGGAACGAAATAACGAGGAGAAAAATTATGCAGTAAATATCATGAGTAAGACATTACTGTTAGACATTACTGTACATATATACAAAGCGTTCCTATAAATCTCTTTTGAACTTCGGTTTATTTTCTATTCTCTCGAAGCTTTTTAAATTAATAAGTGTATTTTCAAGAATGAAAATTCATTTTCAAAGTATAGTATTAATCGAAAATGAATTTTTTAAATGTAAATATATGTACTTACATTTTTAAAAAATTGTCATTATGTAAATGATACTTAGATACAAAAATTTTTAATACCATACCTAAGTATTATAGTTTATATTACACAGTAAAATACTTTATTGTATCTTTCCTATATTAAATTTTACCAACTGCTTCATTCAATGACAATGGAATATTTCTCATTGATGCGAACGTTCAACAATTAACATTTAATATACTATTTAAAGACTGTACTCTTATATTATTGGATTTCTGTCTCATCTCTTTTACCCCCCCCCCACTCTGTTGATCAGCATCCTTCTCAACATAAAGAAGACTAGCAAAAGTAGTTGTGGTTAACTATGGCGATAAGAGATAACAAATATACGTTCAAAAGATACAAATCTATTTGTTGCTGTGGTTAATTATAATTGCTTTTTTTTAAAGAGAAATTTCTTATGAAATAAGGGTAAGTTTAAGTTCGCCAAATTATAATGTACACTTTTATTTATATTTAACGTCATATGGCCGAGGAGTCTCGTTTGTGTTATGAAATTCAACATTTAAGACTGTGAACAATCTCTTTTTATGGTCATAAATCATAATACGTTTAAGTAACAATCGATTTGAATGTAATTCAAATTAAAACTCTTAAAAGCTTAATTTATTTGAATTAAATTTTAAATGTACGTAAAAATAAAATCTTTACACGTTCTCTTTACATTGAAGATCATGGGTATGTACACATTCGTGCATGCGTATACGTATACGTATACGTGTATATATATATATATATATATATATAAAATATCCATTGAATGAAAGATTTAAAATTATTTTTGCTTTTAACGTACCGATTATCCACGTCCGGCCATGTATATTCAATAAATATTTAAATTGATCAAAGCGACTCGTTAAAATAAATATTATGTCGAGAGAAAAAAACGTGCATTTCACATAAGCAAAATGAATAAATTCATTGGAATAATTAAGCGAAGCGATTAGGGTAAGAGCCGTTGCGAGGATGGATTTAACGATCGGCTCTAGCTGTTAGAGATGTAATCAGACAATCGTGGGATCATTATGCCCGACAGAGATAACGAAATAAGGAAAATGTATTGGCTCAGAGTGCGCAAAAGAGGTAGGCTTTTTAAAGCATCGAGCCAACGACGAGGAATAAAAGGTAGGGGTTTGACAAACGATCGGGGGTTATTGCGGTGGGTTGGCAGGCGGGCGGGGGGTGGGGGGTTTGCATGATCTCGATTAATGGACTTTTTCCGGATCGCGGTGCGAGGACGGGCCGATAAACAACAAGTGAGTCATTAAACAGTAGAAGGCCAACAGTAGAGTAGCGCTCAGGAGTAGTGGAGCAGGAGTGGAGCAGGAGTGGAGCAGGAGTGGAGCAGGAGTGGAGCAGGAGTGGAGCCCGTCAGGAGAGTGATAGATTATAGACAGCTAGGAACAGAACTTACTGTTATTTTCATCGGTCATCTTTTTCATCCCGGCAAGGATGGCCGGGCCCGATTCGAATTAACGGTATCGGCCCGCGCAAATTCACTTACCCGCGTGTGGGAAGCACCGCAGGGACAGAGAGATGCCAAAGAGTGGAAAAAGCGGTCGGAGGTGGGGCGCGGAAGGGAAAAGCACATACCAAGACTCCCGGAGCAAGCACGTGCACGCGAAGCAAAGGCGAAAAAAGAGAAATCATTAGGATATTAAAGGTTCGTGAGTCCGAGTCGCCGAACCGCGAAGAGGCCGAGACTGTCCCTTCTCTCCCGCCCCCACCTATTCGCTCGTCTATTTTATAGGTTAGCCGTGGCTAACCGATGGCCGTGACATCGGTGGAAAAATCAAAGATTCGCCGTCGATTGCACGCGCCCGTCCGACTACGGTCAAAGACCCCAGTTTCCGAAGCGTAAATGCACCTCGGGCATCGCAATTAAAAGGCTCGACTGCCTTCGACCTGGCTCCTCAAACTTTCTCCGGCTGCCCCTGTCGCCCATTATTTCCCCATTTTCCTTAATCCTATTACTTACAATTTTTACATTACCTTACGTCTTTGCTCCCCTAAACTACTTCGCCCCGATATCTATCATTTATCTATATATCCTCTTGATCGGGCACCCCGGCCCTTTCCTACTACTACTACTACTACTACGTCCTGTATTTTTCTCCTCCTACGTAAATACTGCGAGCACGCAACTTACATTCTCTTGTTCGTATTATTTCCAATTTCCATCTTCTTCTAACTAAGTCGAAAAGAATCTCGACGGAATTCGAGCGTCAACTGCAACAACTAATACATCTTTCAATTGATCAATTGATCTCCTTTTAAAAAGATCCCCACACTTCAGAATTTAATATACAATCCACATGCTTATATAATTTTATTACACTATACCTAAATACAATACAAACTTAACTTTCAATATGTATGAGTCTTATTGTAGGTAAATAATTTTAAACTTGCATCAAGAACAATTTCTGCGATAGTAAAAATAAAATGGAATCAATTTCTCGTTTAAAGGACAATTGAGCTCCGGAGGAGGATCTCCGAACGATACAGATGCACGGGACAATTAAGTTATCGCTTTTAAAGTACATAGCTAGAGTATAAGGAGTTTCGGGAGCGGAGCAGATACGGGGAGATGGAGTTTAAAAATAAGAGATCTCTCCCGACGCGGTACGGGGAGGGGAGGGGATGGCTAGGGGATGGGGCAGGGGGGGGTGGAAGGTGGAAGGTGGAAGGTATCGTTGTAATACTCGAGTCGCGGCTTCGAACCCATTTGAATAAGTTTAATTTAGTTTCGAAGGTTGCGATTAAGGTGGCCGATAAAAGCCTCGTGGCCGAGGATTACGACTGAATTTTAAGACCAAGGTCAAGAGCTACGAGGAACATAATTCGCTATTTACCCTCGATCGGATCATCATCTCGGCTTACACAATGTCCTTAGAATGCGGAACGATGTCTGCGATATGATGTTCTTTCGGGTCAAGTTCAAACCACCGCTAATCACCAAAGCCAATATACCTTACGCGCCTTAAAATCTTTCCGAACACCATTTCTGATAGTATAAATTCGTTATTCTCTCTCTCTCTCTCCTTCCCTCGTATCTTTTTGCTCATCCTCGTCGTCATCCTCGTCGTCATCCTCGTCGTCATCCTCTTCCTCCTTCATTTCTTTCTTTCTTTTTTTTTTTTTTTTATTTAACTTCTCTCCTTCAGTTTTCATTGATCGCGGCGTATGATTCATTTTTGAGTCTCAGCGATCGAACATCAAATGCTTTTCAAATAATTGAAACAGGTATTTACCTGTTCGATTCGACGGCATTTACCTTTATTTATAATTATATTCATGGCTTACTTTTTGCCATTTCTTCCGAAATCCATGTAAATCTGCGACAGTATCAACCTTGACCTTTATAGCCACTATCACATGCAATATACCATTACATTAAATTATTCCCCCCTTTCGGCGGGCTTCGAGTCTCAATGAAATTTTATTCACAAGAAAGATTATGCAAATCACTTCA
>RCIC01000009.1:1467500-1487500 GCA_018883505.1 Ceratosolen fusciceps
GCGCCTTAAAATATTTCCGAACACCATTTCTGATAGTATAAATTCGTTATTCTCTCTCTCTCTCTCCTTCCCTCGTATCTTTTTGCTCATCCTCGTCGTCATCCTCGTCGTCATCCTCGTCGTCATCCTCTTCCTCCTTCATTTCTTTCTTTCTTTTTTTTTTTTTTTTTATTTAACTTCTCTCCTTCAGTTTTCATTGATCGCGGCGTATGATTCATTTTTGAGTCTCAGCGATCGAACATCAAATGCTTTTCAAATAATTGAAACAGGTATTTACCTGTTCGATTCGACGGCATTTACCTTTATTTATAATTATATTCATGGCTTACTTTTTGCCATTTCTTCCGAAATCCATGTAAATCTGCGACAGTATCAACCTTGACCTTTATAGCCACTATCACATGCAATATACCATTACATTAAATTATTCCCCCCTTTCGGCGGGCTTCGAGTCTCAATGAAATTTTATTCACAAGAAAGATTATGCAAATCACTTCATCGATCCATCTGTATCCATTTCGGCCGATTTCAATTCGATCTTTTGCACTAGGAATGTTTTTTCCCCTTATTTAACATTAATAATTACGATACGCAGAATGTTGAATGTAGCAGTGGCAGGTATCGTTTTTACTTACCCGAGCCTACAAATGAATTTTCTTTCAAACCATGTTAATTATATAATTTGGAATATTGTAAATAATGTATGTGCTTATACATTAATTAAAAACATTGTTGTTATAAATTTAAGACATAAATTTAATTTAGTCTTCTGTAAACAAATGTATTATAAAGTTACATTTAAAAGCATAATATTTGAATTTATTGTTTTTTACGTATACTTTAGACTGTTCGAATAAGCTAAATAATTTTTTTTTTTTTTAATGGTTATAACGTAATAGTGGTTTTTTTTTTAATTATTTAAAAAATAATTGGATTGTTATTACGAAGTGAAAAGTTATATTTATAAAATACTACTCTCAGGAAATGTAAATGAAGGAATGTAAAGAATGACGTTATATGGTTAAGCTATGAAATTGTTAATAACAACAATAATAATAACAGTAATAACAATAAGCAACAACAACAACAAACAATAACAACAACAATAACAATAACAATAACGATAACGATAACGATAACGATAACGATGACGATAAGGATAACGATAATGATAATGATAATGATAATGATAATGATAATGATAATGATAAGAGCAAGAGACGATTAGACGATGAAATGAATTGTATGACATGAAATTGTTTATAATTTCAGCATTAGCCTTGTGCGATTGGTCGGACATCCAGAGGAAACGGCGATCGATCGCCCGTAGCTTTTGTTCACCTCGGGGTGGTAGTTCCCAGCAAGAGGAACTGTCCCGAGTGGCCGTCGACGAAATGTTAGAACTGTTGAACGTGTTGAGCCACCAGGCGAGCGCTCAAATCCTTAAAGGTGAGCGTCCGGTAAAACCTGTAATCCTCACGGCGATCGGCAATATGTTTACACAATACATGTGCTCGACACGTTTCGGTTATTACGATGAGAAATTTAATAGAGTCGTGCGTATATTCGACGAAATATTTTGGGACATCAACCAAGGCTACGCCGTAGACTTTTTGCCTTGGCTAAAGATCTTTTATACCCGACACATGCAGCGCCTGAATAATTGGGCGACCGACATACGCAGCTTTATCCTAAAGCATATAATCGAGCCACGTCGCGCGAGCCTCGATTTATTGAACGGAGTGCCACGTGACTTCACGGACGCCCTCCTGCTTCACCTGGAGAGCTCGGAGTCCGAGTTGTCCTGGCAGCACATTATTTTTGAACTCGAGGACTTTCTGGGCGGCCACTCGGCTATCGGCAATCTAGTTATGATGATCCTGGCCAACGCGGTCTCCCACACGAGTGTCCAGGTGAAAATCCAAGAGGAATGCGACGCGGTGCTGAGCCTCAAGTCCAAGGCTACCGAGGCGAATATAGTTTCGTTGAGCGACAGACTAAGTATGCCTTACACCGAGGCCGTTATCTGGGAGACGCTGAGAGTCTCGAGCTCCCCCATCGTTCCCCACGTAGCCACCTGCGAAACGGAAATAGGTGGCTTCCCCATCGCCAAGGATACCGTTGTTTTCGTCAACAACTACGACCTGAATTTGGGCGAGTCCTACTGGGGACCGGATTGCAAAGAGTTCCGTCCCGAGAGGTTCCTGAAGCAGGTCGAGCAGGACCACGCGATCGTCACCAGAGTCGTCAGACCCGAATACTTCGTGCCCTTTTCCACCGGCAAGAGGACCTGCATAGGCCAGAGGCTGGTGCAGGGTTTCGCGTTCGTCGTCGTTACGGGCATACTATCCAAGTTCGACATCAGCGCGCCCCTCAAAGTCGACATCAAGAGCAAAATACAGCCAAGTTGCGTGGCCGTGCCCCCGGATTGCTTTAATCTAGTATTCACGCCGAGAAAGCCTGTGTCCAACAATGAATCCAGATTTTGATATCCATGGCCATCCTCCTTTCTTCCTTTCTTTGTCTATTTTCGTTCGAGAAGACGGTACGGAAAGTCGAAAATACGACAGAGAGAGAGAGAGAGAGAGAGAGAGAGAGAGGAGGCCATATCTAGTAAAAAAATAGGATACCGCATCGAATGGCACCTTTCTATTACGTGCACTTGTTCTAATGGTTCTAAGTGCCGTTGTCCAGGAAGAAAGACAAAAGAAATACTTAAAATGTGCATATTATATACAAATTATCCGACTGCTACTCTTAGTTTTGTCGAAATTTATAAGAGTTTAGTATTATAATTCAATGAACTTGTTACACGTGCGTTCATCAAAGTATTTCTTTGACGAGATTATTATTATATTCCTTACAAAACTATTATTTATGTTTATTAAAGAAAGTGGGAATTAATTTCGCTTTAATATAAATATGTCAACGTGAACGATTTGTCAAAGCCTTTTGCCACTTTATAACGTATTCGCAAAAATATTAAATTGAAAAATATTAAATAAAAGCATAAAAAAAAAAAAAAAAAAAAAAAAAAAAAAATTGAAAAAAGTTGAAAAAATACCTATTGCACGTTAATTGCAATGAACAATGTTATCCGTGGAATTGATAATTTTAATGATCTTTAAGAAAAGCTACTAAAGTCAATCGAATTCAATTCATATGAAATAAATAAATGAAATAATTCAGTCATTAAATTTGACTAAACGTATGGATGCTAATAATATATTTTCCCATGATATTATTGCACAAGAGTGTCATGTTTTAAATACTTTACGTATCCTTAAACAATTAAAATCTTAATAAAATAGTTACGCTTGGTACAAATCTTAGAGGATAAATTAATCTGAATCATTTGTATAACTTTAGATATTCTTATTAATTTGTTATTAGTGTTCTCAATAAAACTGACATATTCCATCCATATTCAATATTAAAATAATAATACTAAATACGTATTATATAAATAAATAAATAAATTAAATAAATAAATAAAGAAATTGATCGTAAGTACAAATAATTCAATTAAAAAACTATACTTAACCTCATGATGGATTTATCGTTACTAAGTGAGGAAATGGTGAAAGAATCTATGAGATTATCTATTTGTTAATAAGAACAGATAATGACAATGATTCATCAACGACAAGACTGATTGTCATTTTTAGAACTTAGATACGCTTTAATCTGTTATTATGTCATTAAAAGTTTGAGGTTTTTATTTAAAATTATATACGTTATAGATGTTTCTCTTCGAGCGCATGAAGATTTCAAATGCTCGAGGCGATTCTATGAATTAGATGTAGAGTAGATAGAGACATTCGTTCTGTTGTACGTGCGTACGTGCTTATATGCACACTTATGTATATTATATATATAAAATCTCACGGACGTATATATATATATATACACACACACACACATATATATATATATATATATATATATATATAAGCTTGAAACATAGAAACCTCAAATTTTTAATAAATGTAGCTTTATACGTGTTTATCTTATGCAATAAAAAGAAAATGTTGTATATAAATATATGAATGAAATGTTGTCATTGCATTAATAATACTTTGTAATCATATTTAGAAAAATGTACTGTTTAATTTAACACAAGAACAAGAAAGTATTAAGTCAAATTAAAATACAATAAGTTAATAATATGTCAGTGCGTTAAGAAGGGCTAATACTCAACGCATAATGTAATTGCTTTTCTTTCTTTTTTTTTTCTTATTTTTTTTTTTTTTTTTTTTTCTCAGTGTATAGAAAGTCTTAGGTTCGAAGATTAGGTTTTCTTATTATACATTAAGCGAATATTGGGATACGAAGTCCATGCGGGGAGTGTCGTTGTGTTTAATCTTATACGTAAAAATTGCATCTGGCAATGGTTGTTTTACATTTTTGTAAATAAAAAGAATTTCATTACCTAGATTATCTAAGCATATTGTTATTAAAATAAAAATTACTACCAATAAGCCCACGAAGTCCCTGAAATACTTTTATTACACACAATGTTCCACTATCTCGGCTTACAACGTATTCCGTAATTCTTATTCCATTAAATCCATAATATTTATTTTGTATCATAAAACTTACATCACAGATAATCGAAATTTTTTCCTTTAAATGCAAACCTGTTTGCGTATGGTGGTGTTGGTTTTTTTACGGTCCATGCAGACACACGAATTTGCATCCGCAGGATAGGAGACGAGGAGAAGGTGAGCCGAACTGGAAAATGATGATAGACGGCGAGCTCCCGAATTATATACCTATGCGGCTTCCGAAACAGGTGCAAAGCTGCTCCCTGCCACTGGATCGCATGTTAACTAGCTATGATTATCCAGATTGGATCGAGCTACTATCCTGTTTTTCTCACATCCTACAAAGGAGACACATAAAGACTGTTAGTGTGATATTCTAAATTACGAATTCGGATTATTCGGCATTAGCAGACCGACTATTTTTACATCCTTTATCTCGATTATTTCCTTTCTCGATGATATCTTTATTACCGCATTTTTTTCTCTTTAATTTCCTAATAATTGCTCTAATGATTCATGCGCGGCCTTCAAAACTTTTTACTAAGGCCCTCCTTTTATCCCTTTTCTTCCTTTTTTCTTTTCCTTTTTCTTTTCCTTTTTCTTTTGCTTTTTCTTTTGTTGCTTTTTCGTTTTCTTTTATGGTCTACATCGTCATGTGTGTATGGATTTTTCGAAATTTCTTTCGAGTCGTTTGCAAAACTTTAATGTTGCTTCTCTACAAAGTATACTCAAGGATAAGTTTATTTTTATACAATTGCGCTTCCCCTCGGTTTACGAAAAACTATTTATATTATTTATAATACGATGTTTGAAAAGCAAATGAAAATGATAAACAATCGAGAGCAGCGTAGCAACTGCATAGATCTGGAAATTACTTTTTAATACCATATAATTATTATTTATTATTGATTTAAAATTAAAAAGCTCTTTGAGAGTGATTCGAGAAGGTGTTGTTTCTAATCATTGTTGAAGTCACGTTATGATAAATACAGAAATTGGTGTAAATAATTGTAAAACGAGGGGATTAACAGTTGTCAGGGTCGAAAAATTAGTTGGCCGAAGGATGGACTGAGTCGGCTGAGATGGGTCGATGAAGATGAGCGGGGGGGGGAGGTAAGTCGACCGATGCTGGGCTCGTATACCCGAGTAAGTACTAGATCAGTACATTATCGCGTAAATATTTTTTGAGTAATAAATACAAGTTGACCTTGATAGCCGACGTCTAACTAGGGAGTATCGTATTATAATATATAATATAATATTGATATAATATAATATAATATAATATAATATAATATAATATAATATAATATAATATAATATAACATAATATAATATAATATAATACATATATATTATAAATAATATAATATAATATAACATAATATAATATAATATAATAATATAATATAATATAATATAATATAATATTTCTCGATTGGGAATAGCGTCCTTGAAGATGATGAAAAATAAAAATGTAGAGCAGATACTTTCACGGATTCAACGAGAAACCGTAAAATATGTAATATTATAAAGTTAAGTTTCTCAGTAAGTCAGGCCTTTTCCTCGGAGCTCTATTATGGTATTTTCCTAATAAGGATTTATCAAGAAATGAGGAGCTCTCACTTGCACAGTGCCGCTTAATCGAATCAAGAAATCGTCTAGTGCCAATAAAAATCTACTTTTTCGTCGGGACGCGGTCGCGTCTCGTGCGCATCCGTCGTTTCGCTCTGGCTGGGATCGCGGAATGCGCAATAGCTCGCAACGTCGTCGATAAAAGAAGCCAGAATAAAATTACGAGAGAGAGAGAGAGAGAGAGAGAATATATATATATGTATATATATGAAGAGATGGGGAGAATGAAAAATCTAGGGAACGAGCGAATGAGAGACAACTAAGGGTATCCTCCATTTGGAGCTCGTCCACTTGGCATCATCGTGCTCCTGTGCCCAGGACCACGGCTTGTGTTTTTCTTTCCTCCTCCTCCCCATTCGCCTCCTACTCCTACTCCTACTCCTACTCCTACTCCTACTCCTACTCCTACTCCTACTCTTACTCCTACTCCTACTCCTACTCCTACTCCTCCTTATCCTGCTTCCCATCCTCCAGTCTCCGAGAGGCCCTTTGTCGCGCTCGACCTTTTGCTCTTACAGCCTCACCGGACATCCTTCGCCTCATCTTATCTGCCCTTGAATCTTCCTGCTGGCTTGGCTCGCTCTTTGCTCTCGATTTCCTCTTTATTTAGCCTTGCACGCATTAGTAAGCGTGTCACTACCGATGATGGCCGGACCTCGTTTAATCCTTTTTTCATTTCAGTCAATCGTCGCGGTCTCGCTTGTTTTTTTACCCTTCGAGTGGTCCCAAGGGTTCCCGTCCCTCTAAGCGGACCGGAGGCCCTGGAGGGAGTCCGTGTTTTCATTGGATAAATAGAGAGGCGGAACGGACTCGAGATCGCCTGCAAGGGATGCCAATCGCCGAGGAGAGTCGCTGAGATATAAGACGAGAACGTGCATCCAACTTGGAATTTCATTCTTCTTAGTATATTTACTTCGTTCACCATCGTTGCTTTATTTGTCTGGATGAATACGATGACTATCTCCACGAGAGATAGATAGATAGATAGATATATATATATATATATATATATATATATAGAGAGAGAGAGAGAGAGAGAGAGAGAGGTTGTGCGTGCGTGTAGAGCGTGTATAGAGATGAGAGAGAGTGAGAGAGAGAGAGAGAGAGAGTGTGTGTGTGTGTAGAGACAGAGCAAGACAGAGAGTGAGAGAGCGAGAGAGATCCTCATCTGGCCCACTTTTAGATACCGTTTTTATTATGTTATCGTGCGTACTAACTCATCCCTCTGATTTGCTTGCTCCTCGCCTCCACGTCCACATTTGTTCATGCAAGCCCGGTCGCACTCTCGGTTGCACGAGCATCTCTCCTTGACAACCTCAGACGAGTTGGAAAAAAGTTTCCCTCTCCTCCTCCTCCTCCTCCTCCTCCTCCACCTCCTCCTCCTCCTTCACCACCGCCCCGACCTGCCCTCTTCTTCCACCGGTTCTTCTTCTCCCATTGCCTTTTCGTCCTCAGCCTCATCCACTTCTCGGCTTCTCCGCTGCCACCACTGCCACCGTATTCTTCTATTTTTATTATGATCTACCGCTTTTTTATCTTTCGCGTCCTTTACGTCCCTACGTTCGTCGATGATGTAATTAGCGGGAACGACAAGATGCACCACCGGCTCCCGGTTCGGTTTTGCATATACAACCTCCAATCATTCCTCTTTCTTCTTTTTTAAAATACCCTTCTATTTTTTGCATTTCTAACTACTCTTTTGCTTAAAGACGATCAACTATTCTAGCGCAGCCGATGCAACCGACACAACCAGCACAACCAATCCTTAATATAATCTTCCCACTTTTCCGGATAATAGCGTATAAAACTACAGACCCCCACATACATACGTTTATTATAACCCCAATATACCCAATACACGCCCATCTATTTCATCTTCATTATTATAATACAATACTTATAAGACTTACGTTTTCTAATTTATCTTTATTCCATCATTGTCTTATATTACAGAGGAATTAGATTCTTTTGCTCTTGTCGTTCGATCTGTTTGATTAAACGATCTCGATTAAATTATTATATCAAGTCTCAATAATTGTCGCGATAATATTTTATCCAATAATATGAAATGTCGAAACTGTCAAAAAGTAATAGATAAGTGTATCTGTACGTCATTTTAAATATATATATATATATATATCATTATAATGAAATGTATGTTTTTCAACTTATGTTAAAATTAAACTGACTATAAACAGTAAGTAAATCGCGTATATAAGTAATTCATAACGACACAACTTCATCAATAATAATAACAATAATAATAATAATAATAATAATAAATATAATAATGATGTTATTATTCTTAAGATGTCTCATTTCCTGGTTCGCGACCCCTTCCCGTAGTCGCTGCTAGACAATCCGTCAGGAAAGGAGTCAGGCCTTCGAGACATCCTCCGTATTATACCCCATAGACGATCTAAGAAGAGATCGTAAACCGGCGTTAGAGGGATGATCCATCCAACATCGCCCGCCACCGATTATCCACGTAGTAGCTGCCGCCTTGTGCGGGTACCAACTTTCATCGGGATGGGCCACTAGATGTTGACAGCGTCCCTCGCATACGACGATAGAGCATAGTAATGATCCTTTGCCCTTGCTTAACAAACGACCGAAGGTTCTCAGCACCGCTGTCTGAAGGCGATCCAGTCCAGGTGGCCTGTAGCTCGCGATACATCGTAACGCTCTCTCTCTCTCTCTCTCTCTCTCTCTCTCTCTCTCTCTCTCTCTCTCTAGCTATGCTATTATTCTTAACGGCAGACCTTCGTGGCTAAATGTTACCAGGAACACATCCCCTCGCGCTGAAAGTGTGAAAAAGAGAACGCGGACGGTAGCTTGAATCACCTTGGCCAGCGCTCTGCTGCTTTATATCCTGATAAATTTATGTTTGCAATGACTTTATACTTTAATCCCCATGAATCTCGGTCAAGACCTTCCTCGAGCCTCATCCACAAGCGGTACCTACTGGCCTTGATGGCTCCCTTTTTCTTAACACCAGATGCTCGCCGATCATAGGAGAAGGTGTTGCGGTCACGAAGCAATTCGGATGCTTTCGGGCCACTCCTCGAAACCGCATACGTTTGTGCCTCATTCGTCCGTCCTCTCCTGTCGTCGGAATACGTCCCTACCTAAGTAGCCAAGCGACCGGCCTCCGCTTGGAAGCGGTGCCGGTGATGCCGCGATACCTTATGCCGCCCCTATGCCACTCATTGATAAGGACAATATCAGGACCCAGATAGGGACGGAGCCCCAATAACCCCACGACATGGTCCAATAGAGTAGTTTAAGACCCCGGGCTCCGCCCCCTCGTGACCTTGTTCCCCAGACCGGAAATAGATCGACTGCAGTACCCGCCACGGTGTCCAGGGCCGAGGCACTTGGATCGGCTTGGATCCTCAAGACATTGGGAAGAGCATTCTTTACCTCATCGATTATGCCCTTACCAACACGTCAAAGGCGCCAAATTACCCCTTAATCAAAAGCACGTGCTTAGGAAGATTGGCCGCGGGTCTTCCCCTCGGCTGATTTGACGGTGATTTGCTACGCATTCCGCTCTTATACTCCATTTCAGCTCTAGCACGTGCAGACAATCCATGGGAATAATAATAATAATAATAATAATAATAATAATAATAATAATAATAATAATAATAATAATAATAATAATAATAATAATAATAATAATAATAATAATAATAATAATAATAATAATAATAATAATAATAATAATAATAATAATAATAATAATAATAATAATAATATATTTTGTGCATTTATGCACGGACAGGTTCATCAGTTGTATTATAAAATTGAATAGTAAAAGAGTGCAATTACTTTCTCTTCTTGTTATTGAAATATTCAAAAGTTCTATGAGGTTATTTAACAAGATAAACCTTTATTTAAACAAATTGAGGTAAAAGTTCTCCTATAGAGAGGAAAATTGATTGGTTTATAATTTTATCACTCAGAGGAATATGAAAATGGAAAAAAAGAGTAATTATAATAAATCCTCAGTATAACTAATTCCGGAATACAGATTTCTGCTGAAAAGTTTCTCTGGAAAATATATGCACATACACTACCGTTCCGCCTTCCGACTACAAGTATATAATAAATTCGATTTACAATTATATTTACATCACTTAAAATACATTTTCGCGTCATTATACAATACAGTTGAGTTGTAATTGTCGTAATCGAGCAGTCTAAATTATTACTATTTATTTTTCTATGATGCAGATAGTGAAAGTTTAAAATGTCAACTTTCTTTCATTCAACATTATGTATTACCTAGTGATATTCCAGAATTGTCGCGAACGTGAACATAAAAATGCGACTTCATTTACCTGGTCCTATTTTACTGTATATAATGTCTTAAAAATCAACTCTTACATCTTCAGTCATTGCTCTACAATAAAGGCTTATTTATTACTATTCGTACTTCCCTCCAAGGTATTCTACGAAATTTTAAAAACACAAAATATAAAAATAGTTTAATAAATATTATTAACTATATAAAATAACTATTTGTATTTATTTGTATCTTCTTTACTATTGTACGTTATTCAAGTTCCATTTTATTTGTTTAAATCTCATGTAAATTATTTATAAATATCCTTCAATTTATGATAAGATGTAAAAAGCTACTATCAAGATTAAGCTATATATACAAGAATGTTTTCAAAGTTAATTCAGTTGAAGTATTCAGAGTGGAAAGATACTGAAGAATTTAAAATATTTAAAAGTCCCTGAAAAAAAAAACTTTTAAATGCTCTACATTTTTAGGTAATATTAATTTATAATTAATTATCTGTTGAATAACGCTAGCACTAAAGTACTTGTATGTATAATATTTAAAAAATACGTATGTCTGTAAGCTAATCACTTAAATGTCATTGATATACAGTTCAATCAGGGATTCATTCTAAAAACTTGAGTATCGAATATATTCGTGATATACAATTAAAACAGTTCTCCTTTTAGGAAAATAATTAATTCAATCAGTATATTTAAATAAATATATTGGAACAAATATTTAGTCAAATGAAGAGAGTGTATAAAAATTAATTAATAAATAAAAAATTTTCTAAAAAAAAATATTACAATTTTCCCGAAAAAAACGTTGTTTACAGAAACGTTGAATTTTAAGGATTTCTTTAAATTTTAGCTAATTTAAATAAAAAGAAAGAGAAAAAATTAAACTCGTTATAAATTTACATATATTTTGAATGATTTTCTGGAACATTTTTGACACTTGCGTTAGAAATATGAATAGAAGCGCAAGGCCGGGGCAGCTCTATGTGCGAAGCCGATAAACAAAAAGCAGCAAGATTAAGGTAGGAGTAAAAGAACGGAATCGTTAAACCAGTCTTAGATTCTTACTAAGTCGGAAAAATTCTGTGGTTCATAGAGGGAACTGGTCTTAGAGAGGACGAGGTGTGGTGACAGGAGAATCATGAGGGAGGGGGAAGAAAGGCATATAGAGATAGATAGATAGATATATAGATAGATAGATAGATAGATAGATAGATAGATAGATAGATAGATAGACAGAGAGAGAGAGAGAGAGAGAGAGAGAGAGAGAGAGTTAGAGAGTTAGAGAAGGGCCGGCAGGGTTAGAAAGAGAGGACAGAGGGGAATGGAAATTAAAACATAGCAAAAGTGAAAAGTTGTCAGTTGACAGAGTTTTCAAAGAGAAAATAGAGGAATCGGTGCAGATTTCAACTCTTTTAAAAGGAATTCTATAGAAGAATTAGTTTTCTTGATTCAATATATCTACAAAAAGCCTATAACGGATCTAAAATTATAATGTATTCGCATACTCATAGCTTTTATTATTATTTTTTTTTTTTTTAATGTTTTTTTCTTTATAATTATTCGTTTATAAGTAGACTAATTTCGTTTTTTTTGAATTATTATTGATTTTAAGCCACTTACAAAATTATCATACCGATGAATAATAAAAAAGGGAATAAAGTCAAAATATTCATGTACATTTTCCGCCACCTAAACAGCCAAGTGAATATTATTCGATGTAATATCCTGATAGCCGATAAATTTAAGGATCGCGCTGAATTTTCGATACTTCTTCTGGCGTACACTAGATGGCGCATCCAATCAACTTATCGACTTCTCTGCTGTATCTACAGTCATAGCTATCTTTTTTATTAATTTTAAAAATTATTTTAATAATTATTTTTTATCGTCAATAATTAATCAATAGTAGTTCAAAAAAATCAATTCGTTTTCTTTGATATTTTAAAAGATGGACATAATAAATGTATCCGTATTTGTTATAATATTACAGGATTCAGTGATAAGCAGCTAACGAATATACAGAAAAATGAAACATATTGCCCTCTTACAGGGGCCACAGGTACTAAACCTTTAATATTTTGAGAATAGATATTAATATTAGAGATTTTATTGTTATGGATTAATAAAACTTGATTAAGTATTCTTAATGATGTATATCACATACTCGTTATTGCAATATTGAGTATATTATTTATATTTGTTTGTATTACATACAGTATTCGATAACTGTACAACATATTTTTTTGCATTGCCAATTATAAAGTCAATTTTTTGCGTAAAATTATACTTGATATCGGATAAAAAATGTTAACATTTCTTTGAAATGGAACATTAGATGAACGGATGCAATTACGAATGGTAATTAATATGTAATTTTTAATGACTGTCTATGGCTTTAATTTAATATAAATAATAATAAAATATAATTATATATTAAATGTTATAGATATAAAATTTAAATACGTAGAATGTTAATTTATTGAATTGATATTAACTATATTTATTTTGTTGGCCAATAAATTTTATCAGATTAAGATTAATGATTAGATTATCGTTCATACATTATTAGTATATATAGGAAGGTGAATAACATTAAAATCTGTTATTTACAATTGTGAAAGTCTTTTTCATGAAATGCGTGATCTTAAAGAGTTACACGATTATTATATAAACCAGAAAAGGTATATTTTTAAAAATGATTATTTAGAATACTGTAACAAAATAATATATTTAAGGATATAGAATTTATTTTAACAAAATAACATCAGTAGTAGATCGAATGAACTCGCCGGACAAAGGTAGAGAAAAAAAAAGGTATCCATATATACTTCGATATTCGAGATATCCATATACTTTGAATAACTGTAGAAAGTATATAAAAGCATAATCGAAGGGGCAGAAGAAATCGTTCGTAATAGAATAATTGTGACTTTGGATTTATGGTGTCAATCGAAGGATAATTATAAACATTTGTAGAAATAATGAAAAAAGCAATTTAAGACCGATCTATCACATTCTGTAATGAAAACGAATGGTTCGTTAGTTTAGCCGGGAATGCTCGGATAATCTTATCCCGCCTGTGGCAGGAATACCGAACGTCTTTCTGCGATCGAGCGGCCAAAGCCAAAGTAACCTGCCCTACATCCGCGCCTATCTCTCTAATTCCCATCTCTGTAAATGCACATCGAATACTTCGGCAATGGACGTTACTTCCGCAACGAATTATCCTCAAAAACGCATTTTCCTTGTCCTCGAAACTTTTTTGGGACTGAATTTCAGTTATAATTTCAGTGAATTATGTAATTCCGTTTCTAGGGGGATTCGTCCCTGAATGTCATTTGAATTATAGATTGCCATCTATCTCTCTTTTATTTAGTAAAGGTCATTCGTTAGATTATTCAATACCCAAAATACAATAAATAAATACGACATGAATATTCGCCTGCATTATTTATTATATCTATAATTTGTCAAACTTATGGGTTTTAATTGAAAATAACGGTAATGTTTCTTCTTAATTTATTATATCAAGACTATTTTTATAGTTAAATTAGATTTATGATTCTCAAGATGAAAAGAAGTGCATAGTTTATCGAGCAAGAAAATACTTAATATAAAGAATTCTGAATTTGAAAATGAAATAGAAATTGAAAACGTTCATTTTTTATATTTCATCCATTAATGATTTGTATATACAATAATAGCCTTATTCGACTCTCATAGACTCCGACCAGTTTATCCGAGTATAAATTTATGAGAGGTTTTATTTACCATTGCATTTCCAATCTTAAATAACGTTATTTCGTATGATATGTAAAATTATATATATATATTATACCATTTAAAATTTATTCATATGACAATGGACATTGAAGTAGAATTGCATTTTTATTTTTTACCAAATACTTTACTAAAACATTAAAGATCGTTAATATTAAAAAATTTTTTTTTACGCTCCTACATAAAGTTCTATCAATATTATAGAAATGTTTTCAAGTTATCAAGTTTTTCTTATATAATTATTATGGAACATATTCATTATTTCTATAAATTATTGACAACGACACTGTATCTTGTAATAAATTATTTAAAAAATTATCATTGATACGTATAATAAAATTTTATACACATGATACTAAATTATTTTATATCTTTGGATTCTAATTTCTTTTTATCTTTTACCGTGCAACAAACTTTTTATCATAAATTATATCTACCAATATTACAAACCATTAAAGTATTATAAATCAAAGATTATATATATTATTTAAAAAGGAATAGATATTACAGAATAAAGTAATGCATAAATATAATTATTATGTTACTTCTCAAGTACGGTAAAGTCCATGTAAAATAAAATTTTGAACTCTGAATAAACTATAACTTACATAAAAACATTACATAATTATTAAGAGAATGAAACAAATTTTAATAGTTTTTTACAATATTTTGAAACTTGATATAACATTTATTCTATAAATAATGTGCTTCAAAAATGTATTCTGTAGGATATCTATTTATTATTTATTATTTTAAAGTTATTATTGGTTATCTAAATATTTATAATATTATTCAATATTTTACATTATGATATAAATATTTTACAAAAATATAATTTTATAAATAATATTTTTTTTATATTTATTAATTAACCGCATATTAATAAGTATAGAATACAGTAATAATATATATATATACACATATTCAATATCTAATTAACTATTCAATACAAATATTAAATTGGAGCGGCTCATCGTACGAAGTATTATAATGTAATCCCATTAAAAAAATATATCATTTTTCTTGAATTTGTCATTTTTCTTTTGGTTAATATTTTAGTTTTTGAACATTGCGATTAGATCATCGGGGAATTAGATTTTACAACATTGTCTTAGATCTATTGCCATTTTCGTTTAACACTTGATTCAATAAATTGATAAATTATATTTTTAATATAATTTATCCAATAAAACGTTTATAGTCGAAAATAATATTAGAAAATGCTAAGGTTATAATAATAAATTTATAATTTATTTTAATGGGGCTCGAACGTAAGAGTACGTATAAAAAAAAAAAAAAAAAAAAAAAAAAAACAGCAACGTGTCGAGCAAAAATTAATTTCTTTTCTTTTCTTAAATCATAATAATAAGATAGATGTTTCGTTTTAGAACGTGGAGGTAAAATCGGCTTTAAAGGAAGGTGTAGTAATAATCGCATAATAAAATTAAGGAACATTTTCGGTTCTTTAATCAGGTCTTTGATTAAATCGATGATAACCTGACCACTCGCAATCCTTTATTTCTTTTACTGTTTATTCCTGGTTTATTTATAGCCCGTACAATTGCTTTGCCCGTACGTAAATTTACGATCACAAAAGAAAAAGATTAATACGCCTGCGCTCGTAAGTACACACGCACGATGGAAAGACAGTTAAGTATGTAGGTCAATACAGCTGTATACGGGGAAGAACTCGAACTATGGCCACGCAGCTAAACTCTGTACGAATAAAATGAATGGGTATCTGCATATTTAACTCGGATGCT
Organism: Ceratosolen fusciceps; assembly: GCA_018883505.1. NCBI lineage: Eukaryota > Metazoa > Arthropoda > Insecta > Hymenoptera > Agaonidae > Ceratosolen > Ceratosolen fusciceps. Next base: position 1,483,543 of record RCIC01000009.1, read on the forward strand.
CGGCTCCGTAAAAATATCACCTTCTTACACAAATGCATCCACTGCTGCCCCCGCCACCCGCTCGGTCTCTTTACCCGGCTCCACGCGTCTTCTCTCTCTCTCTCTCTCTCTCTCTCTCTCTCTCTCACTTCCGCACGTATATATATATATATACATACACCCTCTCCCTTTCTATTTCTTTATGCGTGAACGTGAGCACGCGCATGGAGAAATTTTTCAGACCCCGTATATGTTTTTATCGGATTTTCTGAAACCTTCCGATACAGTGCATAGATCAACAATGTTTGTTAAGTTTGGCTTTGAATTTCAATGCTTAGAACATTTATACAATTGATAAGAATTTCTATTCCGTGAAATCTTTATTGATCCATACTTTGTTTTCCATATTCTTTATATTTTTAATATTGTTTTACAAATCCCAAACAACTTGACGTTCTCTTAGGTGATTAGTTTTTTTTATTTTTTTTTTTTTTAATTTAATAATAATTATTCTGTCAAAATTTATTAAACCATTTCAATAAAGTAATTTACTTTAACTGTTGCTGTAATTAATGATTGTTAATGACCGTTAATGTATCAGAAAAATGTGAGTGTAAGTGTAGGAAAAGCTTCATAAAATGAAAGCATTAATTTAAAATATGATAATTGAAAAATATATAATAAATATATATTAACATGAAGAAAAGCTAGGATATAAATTTTTATTATACTGTGTTTTTAAGCATAAAATCATAATTTTATTATATCCCCGACATGAGTTGAAAATATTATTGATCATATGTAATAGCAACGAATCTTTGATAGAATTCGTTGCGAATTCGTTAGAATTTTTTAGGATGTTAAGCATGTCAGTCAACGTGAGTTGACAGTGTTGATCGGAATGAAGCTTCTTACATTTTATCTATTTATAGAGACAGAATGACTTAGTAAATTAAATCTATAATTATATATAATAGTTAATAGTAAATGGTAAGTGTAATTACGAATATACGTAATAACAAACTGAAAACTCTTTTCTTGTTTAAAATTATAACTTTATACATTTATGATTATATGAAATTTAAGGTTAACGTTAGAGTATATAAACGCTGACATTTACAATCGTAATTACAATCGTAGAAATAATTATTATGTTACTTGTTAAAGATAAATTTTTATTCAACATGACTGAATAATATAAATAATAGAACATAATTGAGGAAAAAATAAAACTGAAAATATGCATAAAAGCTCGTAATTTTGTAATATTCAATTGGTATTACGTATACGATCATATCCATTCCAAAGTAAATTAATATTTTGTTTGAAAGAATGTCCCATAATAAATGACACTGAATTGTTTAATTTTCTAATATGAAAACGTAATTTTTATTATTAATTACGTGTAGAAACTTCATTTAGCATCTATAATAGTAATTCTTGTATTTAATATAATCGTTCCTTTTTACTGGCATACATATCAATATTATCTCTATCTAATCTATAATCTTTGTGGAATAGTGTATATTGATCATAATATTGTTTTTCATTATTACTATTTTTTGGTATTAACTTTGTTAATACTATTGATATATTAAGAATTTATGATGTAATGTATTACGAAGATACTTTCAATTTCATAGAAATAAAGTAGTTTTGGCGATTGATCGATAAAACAAGAGTTTTAATTATAACGTCATATTAATTAGAATGATCTCGACTAAAAATTTCGAAGGATAAACGAGGTCTTAATTCTATAAATAAGAGATAATGGTCTTATTAAGAAATTACAATGTCTTTTTCACCTATTTTCAAAACTCGCTACTCGCTACTCGCTACTCCCCACTTAAACATGTAACGGATTTTACATACTGAGTATAGATGCACAAGGAAAAATATAAAAAGTTAACGATAAGGTAGTTAGTTGGCCGTCTGTTCTCCCTCTACCTACGTGAATCCTTCATTCGCTACCTCTCTCTCTCTCTCTCTCTCTCTCTCTCTCTCTCTCTCTCTCTCTCTCTCTCTCTCTCTCTCTCTCTCTCTCTCTCTCTCTCTCTCTCTCTCTCTCTCTCTATCTCCCCTCTCCTATAGAGTCGGTATTATCAACCAGTTATGCAACCGAACTGGGTTGTATCGGTCGTTAGGTCGCAAATATCGTCATTTTTATATCTCTAAATGAGACGGTTTAACAAAAATTAGTGTCATAAATATGCCGAGTAGTTTCACGTATCGCTATATTCAGCGAATAAAATACGCGTGAGCTACGAAAGATTCTAATGAATGTTGATTTAACGATCGTAAATTATAGGAGATCGGGAACGTCATTGTTTACTTAAAGACCGAAAATCGTTTTTTCCCTGACATCAGAAAGAAATATTAATAAAACGGAGATTGACTTAATCTTCAATCCATTTTGCGTCCGTTAAAAATAGAGAAGAAAAATATTTAAATATTTTGTAATTTACGACCTGAGCTTTATTAATATTAATTTTTTTTTTTTTATCACAATGAGATGATATTACTAATACCCAATATGGGTTCTTTGGTTTTTTTTTCTTTTTTTTCTTTTTTTTTCAATACAATGAGCTTCCAGAGACCTGTGCAATATCGTATAGCTACGTTTAGATATTATTGTATTATTTTCTAAGGTATTATGTAAAAAGTCAATTGTAATTGACTAATGAATGATAAAGGTGAAGAGAAAAAAAAAAAAAAGAAAAGAAAAAAAGTGAACGGTAAAAGACGAGATAAGGAAATGGTCGTTCCGCTAGAGTTAAGTAATGTAATAGATTTGATTGCATTATCTTGAGCGATAGTGAAGGCGCGAGTAGATTTTTGAAAATGTTTTAAAAATTATTCAAAAATTATTTTTTACCGCGATCGGGTAAGAATAAGAATTTTAGAGTCTGTAATAAAAGTGATTGCTGAGCAGCAATGTTCATTAGACATGAAAGGTCTTTATCGCCTGAGGCTGATAAACGATGATAATGTAATCAACGAGGTGTAATTGTAATTGACTTAGTTGGTAGCAAGAGGCTTCGTATCTAGAGAATTTCGAGAAATTTAGTAATACCGTCGTCCCGTAAGCGTAATATGCGGTTCGGCTTGTTTGGCTTTCAAGGCGTTGTAAGGTGCGTGACGAGGGACGAGGGAGAGTATAGGGTAGTGGGTACAGGGTATCGGGTATAGAAGCCAGGTCGTCCGGGCCTCGAGCTCCCGGGGCTGTGCCTTTTGGTCGACGTTATCCCCGTGCAGCGATAAACGCCTGCGCTATCTCGGGTGTTTTGTCGCAGGGAGGCGCGCGCGCACCTCCGGGACCGCGTCGGCGCCTACGCTTACTAATTCAGACGCACGCCTTTTCCGGCGGCCACTGCTAGTGAGGGCGACGGCGTCGGCGGCTCCTCGGTCTCTGGACAAAAAGTCGCGCGAGCGGTCGCGCGCGCGCGCGCGCACTACAGGCATAGCTGAGCCCCCCCACGAGCCTCGCGCTTAATAGTCAGTGTTCCCAAAGCCGACACGACGTTACGAACTCGGAGCACGAAATTGCTGCCGCCGCTGCCACCGCTGCTGCTGCCGCTGCCGGTGCCGCTGGTGCTGCTGGTACTGCTGGTACTGCTGGTGCTACCGCTGCTACCGCTGCCGTTGATACCGCTTCTACTGCCTCTGCTACTGCCGCAGCCGCTACCGTTCTCCTCGTCGCCCTCCTCTCGCAAGACCGATTCCTCTTTGGGCCGTACGCATTATCAGAGCGAACGGCTAGGGCCACCCCGTACTCCTGCCGCCGTCGTTCCTGCTTTCGCCGGTGGTGCTGTCGGTGACGGCGGCCGTGCGGTGCTGGTGGCGGTCCTACGTAACGGGCATCGCAGCGATCCAGATGGAGATATAGATAGAGAGAGAGAGAGAGAGAGAGAGAGAGAGAGAGAGGGTGGGAGAGCGGGAGGGTGGGAGGAAGGAGTGGGAGAGAGAGAGGGGGGGGCAA